>JBCFYV010000378.1:0-85061 GCA_039000515.1 Timema cristinae
CCCTCATCATCTATTGAGGGAAACGAGGTAAAACCCCTCCAGGGGTGTAGGCTCCCCTGGCAATTTTCCCCGTCCCCCCAGGGGGGAAAAAGGGGGTTCTACATCGAAAACCCTTTCCTATGGGGGTAGGTACCGGGGAGCAATGCTCTGTGCCCCCCAGAGCGTATAATGGGTTACATACAGAAAACCCCCCTAGGGTGAGGCCCCCTAAAAAAATGCTTTTTGTGCCACCAGAGCGGCTAATAGTCTACATACGACAACCCCCGGGGGTTTTGTAGGTCCCCTGAGCAATGCTTTTGTCCCACCAGAGCGGCTAATGGGTCTACATAAAAGAAAACCCCCCCTTTTGGTGTAGACTACCCTGAGCAATGCTCTGTCCCAAACCAGGCGGCAAAATAGTTACATCAGAAAACCCCCCCTATGGTGTAGGCTACCCTGGCAATGCTCTGTGCCACCAGAGGGGGCAAAATAGTTACTACAGAAAACCCCCCTTTTATGGGTAGGCTACCCGAGAAATGCTCTGTGCCACCAGAGCGGCTAATAGTCTCTTTAAAAGAAAACCCCCCTTGGTGTAGGTACCCTGGCAATGCTCTGTGCCACCAGGCGGTAATAGTCTACATACAGGCGCCGAATGGATTTTCATGTCTCTCCCAAGTCATACATGCCGTATTTTTAATACAACATCCAAAAAGGGGGGTTTAATTCCCTCTCTTTTAAATTTACCCCCTTTTTTTGCTATGAGGTAGGGATAACAATATCGAAAAATTCATGTGTCCTTTTTATTTTGATGGGAAACGTTAGGGTTTAAATAACTTTCATGTGTGTTTTCCATCCCGATTTACTCCCCGTCCAAAAAACCCTGAATGTTTAAAAAGGGGGGGCCCCCAAGTAGAAAAAAAACTCTTTTTTTTGGGGCCCCCGTAGGGTTTCAAAAGGGGCGCCCAATCTCGTTTTGGGGAACTGGAAGTTCGGGGTTTTTCGAATACTGGTCGGGTCAAATGAGGGTGGTTCTTCCTAAATGTTTTCTCACTCTCCTTCCAAAAAAATTGTGAGTAGATTACCTCAAAAAATTTTTCCCCTCCCTCACCCCAAAACCTTTTAGATTAATTATCATATAGGGCGTAAAACCGAAAAAAGAAGTGAGACAGGGGGATAAAGAAAGCATAGGGTTTGGGTTTTAAAAAAAAATGTACCCTAAATTGCGTGGAGGGAGGAAAATATACCCTCTTTTCCCCCCGGGCAAGATTCGAACCTCGATCTTCCCGTAATCAGCAACCCTTTCCCAAAATTTGGGGAGTAAGTATTGGGCCTCAAGCCCACCCATTCGGGAAATACATTTTCCCAGTCAGAGTAAATTTTGCCGAATCACGGGGGAGTGAACCTGGCTAAGTTCCCCCGGGCCTTTTTTCCGTCAATGGCGGGATATTTAGCCCACGTGCTCAAAGATGTGGGAAATGTGGGCGTCCTTTTTTATTAGATCCCTCCTTTTATGCCCCCCAAAGAGAAAAAACGTGAAAGGGAAAGTTCCACCCTTTACCCCTTCTTTAAAAAATAAAGTCATGCGCATTTTTTGGGTTTTTTTTTTTGTTTTTGGGTCTCGCCCGGAAAATGTGGAATTGATGCTCTATGGGTCTAGTAAACCCCCCCCCCCCCCCCCGCCGGGGGCCCAATTCATGTTCTGCACCGGGCCCCTTGTAAAAGTCAGAGCACATATTTGGTTGAGATTTTCCCCGGGGACGAAAAAGACCCCAATTTATTTCCCCCCGCCCAGAGGTTGGGAAGGCTCTTTCCCTTGTCTTAAAACGCAGGCGCGGCCAGATTATTGGGGCAATACTAAATCTCATTTTTGAGGACGGGGTGAAAGGGGGAGGGGGAGGGTGATATATGTGCCCCCCTTTTGTGTATGCCCTTTACTCTACATAGGTGTTTCGAAAAATGGGGTTCGCAAGAAGTACAGGAAACATCACCTTTGATTGAGAACCCTTTTTTTTTAGCTTGGTTTTTGGGTTGATTTATTATTATTCTACTTTTCTTTACTTGACATTTTCCCTTTAAATGTTTTTTTAGCCCTGGGTTCTCCTTAAACCAAGCCGTATATTTTCCCTACCCCGGGGGGCTAGGCTTATAATATAACCCAGGATTAGGACAGGCACAAAAACCAGCCCCCCCGGCCCCCAAAATTTTTTTACTTTAAAGGGTAAACCCAAAAATTTTTCCATTTATAAATATTTTTGGCCCCTGCCGGGAATCAAACCCCTGCCCCCCAGGTCAGTAGAAGACTCGCTCCCCCAAAAGAGGTAAGGTGTCGGTTTTTTAAATTTTTTCCCGAAAATTTTTAAAAAATTAAAAAATGTGGTTGTTGATGACCCTAGAAATAAAACTTGTTAGTTTTCGTTCAAATTTTAAACAGCGTTCGGGGTGGTAAAAAACTGGGTACGCAATCTTTTAATTTTTTTTTTTTTTAAGCCGTATAAATTTTAAATTTTCAATGTTTTTAAAGACATTAAAAAATTTTTTTTAATGGGTTAGTTTTTGTGGGGGGTACGAAGTGAAAATTAAATTTAAATGCTGTCAGAGAGGACAGTTTAGAAATTTTAAAAAAAACTGGGTTTTTGTTCAAAATTCATGTATCTCGGTTATTGTTTTAAAAATTTTTTTTTTGGGGGTTTTTTATCACCCAAAATAATTGACAGCTGCAAATCACATGTATTTTTAAAAATGGATTTAAAAATGGAACAAAAAACTTATAAAAAACCCCCCGTACGTTTTTACTTCTTTTTTGATTATATCTAAATTTACTCCCCCTTTTTGGGGGCCCCCGCGGTTTTAAAAGCGTTTTCTTGTTTTTTAAAATGATGCTGGAGCGGGGAGATAGGGGCTCTTCCCGGGGGCGGGTGCATGGCGGGTTTTTTTCCCCCCAAATGTTTCCCCCTCTCCTTCCACGAAAAGAAGGTGACTTCCTCTTATTAAAAATTCCTAATCCCAAAAATATTAGTGTTTTTGTTTCATAGATTTTTTAAAAAAAGAAGGGGGGTAAGAGAAATGGTTTTAAAAAAATTTTTCTATTTTTTTTTATTAGCGACCCCAGAATGTAGTTTTTATTGGTCGGGGCGGAAATCGACCCTTTTTTCATTTCGTTGTTGTTTTTTGTTCCCAATGGGTGCCAAAAGCGCTGATCAATATCAACGAGATTTGGGAGGGCATTCTTTTTAAAAAAAGGCCCAAAAAAAGAAAAAAAGATCGTGCCCCTTTGGGGATTTGTGCACCCCCCGGTAGGTAGTACTTAAAAATCCCGTGATTTAATTTGGCTTCCCCCAAATGGGAAAAATTTTTTAAAAAAAAATCATATCAAAATATTCCTATGAAAAAAATTTTTAATAGCTGCCTTCTCTCCCAGTACAATAGTTAGGTACCCGGGAAACCTTTTTCCCCCCCTCCCCCCTTTCTTGCCCCAAACCCTTTTTAAACAGTAAGCGAGGCACGCGGTTTGGAAAAAGCCTTGTAAATGAATTTTTAAATATTTTGTGGCCGCTTTGCGGTCACCCCCCCTTAGTAATTAACCTTTTTTATAAATTAAAATTAAAAAAATGGGATATCAGTGTTTGAATCCCGACGGGTGTAATTGGGGTGGTTTTTTTTTTTAAAATTTTTTTTAAATTTTTAAGCAAAGGACCCCTTTTTTCCCAAAAATTTTTGCTTCCCCGTTCCTTTTCCCCCCGGAATAAAACGCGGATAGCTGTAATGGGGGAAAAAAAGGGGGAGGCACAAAAATATTTGTAATTAAAATTAAAAATTAAGTTTAAAGGGGTTTTTTTTTTTTTCTTTTTTTTTTCAAATTTTTAAAAAAAAAAAATTACAAGTGAAAACTATTTATTAACAAGAAAAAAAAAATTAAAGCATGGAAAATACAAGAAAAAAGTTTCCTAAGTATTTTATTTGGTATCGTAATATCCCCCTTTTTTTTTAAAAATTTGGAAAGTTATATTCAACTTATCTTATACAATATTTTGGGGGATAGTTAGAAAAAATTTTTTTTCTGTTAGTAATGGGGGGGGGGGATGGGTTTTAAAATTGTGGTTGAAATTGGGGGGGTTTTTTAATTTTTAAAATTTTTGAAATGGGGTTTATTTATATTTTTTAAAAAAATTTCCCTTTAAAGGTTTTTTTTATTTTAAGGTTAAGAAGGGTTGTAAGCGGGTAAAAGTTAGTTTTATTGGGTTTTAAAAATTTAAAGTGCAAAGGGGGTTTTAAAAAAAAGGGTTTTTTAAAAAAGTTTATGGAAAAACAAGTTGGGAAAAAAAGCTTTTTTTTCCAAAAAAAAAGTGTTTTTAGGTTACACAAAAAAAATTCTTTAATTTTTTTTCCCAAATTTTCAATCGGCCCAAACACTTCTTGTGTTTTTTGGAAAAAAAAAAATTTTTAATTTTAGAAAGGGGAAAAGGGAAAAAAAAAAAACACTTAAAAAATCTTTTTAGTTTAAAATTTTTTTTTTTTAAAAAATAAAAAATTTTTTTTTTTTTAAAAATTAAAAATTTCGATTTTTTTAAAAAAAAAAATATTTATTACAAAAAAAGAGTTTATTTTAGTTAAAATGAGTAAATTTTTTATTATTATTTTTTTATTATTATTTTGCAAACCCCGTCTTATTCCCCCTTCGGGTTTTACGCATTACGCTAAGGGTAAAGGTTAAAGGGGTTGTGAGTGAAAAGAAGGGCCCCCCTTTTTTAAAAAGGGGGGAAACCGAACCCGGGGTGGGGGCCCGGTTTCCCCCAAAATTCAAAAGTGTTTTTCCCCGAGGTGAAAAGGGAAAGGGGTTTGGGAATCGTAAATCTGTCCCCGGGGCCGGGTTTAAAAACCCCGGGCCCCCGGGACAGAAGGGCTGACACCTTACCCCTAGGGCCTCCAAAGGGCAAACCAAAAATGGTTTTTTGAAAAAAAAAAGTAAAAAAAAAAAATATCTTAACTTTACCCCCAAACACAGGTATTTTATTAAGTGTTTGTATAAAAATGATTACTAAAATAAAGAAAAAAACTTTTATTTGGATAGGTTTGAAAAAAAATTTTTAAAAAAAATTTCATCAAAAAATAAAACGTAAAAAAAACAAAAAAAAAAATTTATAAGCATTCTTTTACCCAAAATTTTTTTTTTTTAATTTGTATTTTTAATTTCCCCCGAAAAAAAAAAAATTTTTGGGATTTTAGCCCCCCCCTGGATTGTTTGTTGGCGGTTGCACACGTAACACCCCCTTTTGCCCCCCTCCGTCAAAAAATTAAATCTAAAATTTTAGTAAAAATGGGAAAAACAAGTTTTCTCAGTTTTTAATTTTTTACACCCCCGGGGTAAATTTTTTAATTTTTGATATTTTGGTGGAAAAAGGAAAACTTCAATTTTTTGGGGTTTTTTAAAAAGTGGAGGGATAGTGGATGTCACTGTTTAAGGGAAAAAAAAAAAAACTCCATACACCCGTTGGATTGAACCCGACCCCCGCCAACACAAGTTCGTTCCGAGCTTGAATTTTTTTTAAAAGTACTAAAATGAACCTTTTGACGAGGGGATAGATTTTTTTTTTTCCCCCGGTGGGGGAATTTAGGGAAAAATTTAACCCAATTTGGTGGGGGAGGTGGAAAAAAAATTTTGGAACCCCTCCCCCCAGTTCCCCCAATGATATTTTAACCTCAATTTTCCCCCAAACCCCTGGCAGTCCAGCTAAAAACCCAAAAAAACGCGCTAGCAATGCCCCCCGAGGGGGGGGGTGCTGCTTTTTAAAAAAAAAAAATGTCAATGAAATTTAATAAACCAATAAACTTTATGCTTTTTTAGAAAAGAGCTAAATCATGGCTTTTTTTAAAAAATGTAAACCCGCTTTTTTAAAAAAAATGTAAAGAGAAAAAGAAAAGGCAGCCCCCCTTTGGGGTTATTTTTCTTCCCCCGTATCCAGTTTCCAAGGGGCTATTTTTTAAATTTGAAGACGGGGAAATATATGTATTTTTTAAAAAAGTAGTATTTTTTTGCCCAGTCTTATGTTGGGTCATACCCTTAATTTTAAAAATTCGCTAAGGGTTTTTTTTAAATTTTGAAAGGTCTTTTTTTGGGAAAATTTTTCCCTTTCGGGGAGGTAAGGGGAAACCCCTTTTTTGGGAAAAACCCCTTCGTCCCCCGATTTTTATTCGAACCTCGATTCCCCTGCATCCCGGAGTTTTGTTACTGCGGAGTTGCATGTTAGAAGTGGAACCCCAAAAATAAGGGGGAAGAGGGCTTGGGGGAAATTTTTTCCAAAATTTTATTTTTTCATTTTTAAATTTTTAAAAAAAGTGACCTGCATTTTAAAATTTGTTTGGTTTTTTCCCTACTAAATTTGTGTATGTGAAGTGTGGTTGTGTATTTCTTGCTAAAGATGTTTTTTTTCCAAATTTGGGGCAAAACCCCTTTTTTTAAAATTTGGGTTTGAACTGGACGTAAACCCCCGGGGTTTTTTGGGGGGCTCATACAGAAGTTTCTGAACTCTTTCCCCCAAAAATTTTTAACCCCCGGGAAAAACCCCCGGCGAAAAAAAAAACCTTTTAAAAAAAAATTGTCCCGGGAAAAAGTATCTTGTATTATAAAATTAATTGAATTTTTAAACGCAAAAAAGCCCGGGAAAAACACGCAGCTGTAAGTATTTTAAAGGGTTTAAAGTTGATATTTATTAGGGGGGCGGGATCAAAAGGGTTTTTCAAAACTCCCCCCCGCTCCCCAAAGGCGTCGCAGTTTGCCGGGGGAAAAATTTAAAAAAAAAGGGACACGGTAAAAACGTTTGTATAGTGCCCCGTACCCGGCCTTTTAAAAAAGGTTTCCTCACTTGCATGGGGGGCTTGGGGAAAAAACAGTCTTCGGGAGCCCCAAAGGGGGGAAACTAAGGGTTTCTGGGGTTTTCGAGGGCCCTTTTTTAAAAGGCCCCCAAACCCGTTTTTTTTCATCTTCGACAACGTCCGTTCTTGGGTATTTTTGTTTTTAAGGGTTTCCTACCCCTCTGTCTATTGCGAGGGGGGTAAAGTTTTCCCCGTTTTAGGAAGTGTTTCCGGGGGGAAAAAAAAATTTTTTTGGGCCCCTTGTGTTGGTTGGGGTGGTATGGTTTCCCAAATGATTTTTTCTATAAAACCTGTTCAGTTAGTTTTAAAACTCCGGGGAAATTTCGTTAAAAAAAGCGGTTTTTATTTGGCCCCGACGTGTTTTTAAGAGGGGTTTAAAAGGCCCTCACGATGAAAAGTGGATTATTCCGGGGTGGTTATAACTTACAGGGGAAAAACAGGTCCTCCCCCTTTTTGCTGCAAAAAACCCACTCTGAAGTTTTGTTGAACCCCGGGGGTTGTTTTTGGTTTTGACAAAATGAGTTTCTTTTTTTTGAAACTTTTGTAAATTTCATATGGTTTTCGAGTATTTTCACCCAAAACAGTCCCCTTTTTTTTGCCCAAAAAGAATTTAAATTTTAGTTACTTTTTATTTAAACCCAAAGAGAATTTTTTTGGAGTAAAAAACCCTGTTATCTTGGAACCAAAAAAAGGGTTTTAAAGGGAAAGGGCTATTTTTCATGGGGGGTTTTAAATGTTTTAAAATAGAAAAAAACAAATTTTCCCTACGAAGGGGCCCTGCTCAAAACGGAAATTTTTGTGGAAAAAAATTTTTTTAAAATAAGTTTAACAAAAAATTTTTCAAAATTTTTGCCCTTTGGGGGAGACCTGCGGGGGATTTAATGAAAACGTTAACTATACCAAAATCTAGAAAGTTTTTAGTTTTAAAATTTTTTTAAAAGTTTGGGAGTTAAATGAGTAGCTAGAGGGGTTTTCCCCCTATGAATTTTTGGGATACAAAGTTTCGCCCCCAGAAGAGGAAATTAGGTTCCAAATAGTTAATGGTGAGCTAAGGGGGAAACCCAGGGGTTTTAAAATTTTTGGGCCCGGTTTTTTCCTCATTAGTTCCCCGGGCTTTTTTTAGTATTTTTAAATTTTAAAACAAGGGGTTAAAAAATTTTTTTGTAAAAAAAGTTAAACATTCACAAATTTTCAAAAAGGGGCCCCCAAAAAAGGGGGCCCGGCCCCCAAAAAAACTATACCCCGCGGTTCCTTTGAAAAATTAAAGAAAGGGTTTTTTTTTCAAAGACCCAAAAAAGGGAAAAAAAGCGTAGAAAATTTGTTTTTTGTTGAAAAAGGGCCGGGCTGGTTTAAGTTAGGGCGATTTCCCGGGAAACATTTTTTGGAACTAAAATGGTTTTAAAAAATTTAAAACTTGCCTTATGGGGGGGAAAAAAAAAATTTTGCAAAAAAAATTTTCATAGGAAAAAAGTAAGAGGGAACCACACTATCAAATATTACTAAAACAAAAACCCCGTGGGAGTGCCCCCGCGAAGGAGGGGGGCCCTTTTTAATGTGTCACCGGGGGTTTGATGAATTCCGCCGGTGTTCCCCCGAAAATTTTTTACATTAAAAAAAAAATATGAAGCGAGGGATGGTTTTTTTATTTTTAAAAGGGGTGACGTATTGGGAAGGGGTCAACCAAAAAAAGAAACTGGGGCCCCGTTGGGGCTGAAATCAAAAACAGAGAAGAAAATTTTTTATTTATCGGGGGACCCAAAAAAATAAGGGTTTTTTTGTTGAACCCCCAGGAAAAAGTCAAACTGGGATTTCCCAAGTTTTGGGGTTTTTTCCGAAAAAATGATTTCCCCCTGGTTAAAATCTGCCCCACATTTTTAAAAAATTTTTTTAGTGTTTTTATTTATGGTTTAAAACTTTTATAAATACTTTGGGTAAGTGTTTCGGGGCATTTAACAAAATTCTTAGGGCCGCCTTTAAAATTTTCCGTTTGGAAAGGTTTTGGGAAAAATTTAACCCCCCCCCTGGAAGGGGGAGGTGTTTTTTAAAGTGTACCTGCGCTTTTTAGGGGTTTTAAATTTTAAATTTTCTCCGTAAAGCTTCCCCATTCAATGCCCTTCGCACTGCAGTGGTTTGATTTGGGGTCGTGGTCTTTTTTAATACCTTTTATAAGCGAAAAAAACTGTTCTTGTGGGAAATAAATTTTCCAAAAATTTTGGGGCCCTTCCAAAAATTTTTTCCTGGAACCTTTTCCACTACCTTTTCCCCCGTTCCCCTAAACCCGTTTATTTTAAATTTTTTGGGGGCCAATGCTTTTTTTTTACTTAAAAATTTTTAAAAGCACAGGGGGGGACCCCTAATTATTTTTTTTGCACCCCGTTTTTACTACCCCCTTGGGGTTTTTCGCACTTACGCTAAAAGTGAAAAGGGAGGGGGGTTTTTTTTAGGTGAAAATTTAGGGAAAAGTTTAACGGGGAAAACCCAACCCGGGGGGGAGGCCTGGCCCCCCCACCTTTTCCCCCAAAAGTTTTTTGAGGTAAAGGAAGGGTTTGGGGAAAACGTAAATCTGTCCCCTGCCCCGGGGTTGCCCCCCGGCCGCCCCCCGAAAGGGGGGCCTTCCCCAGAACCTCCCAAAGGAAAAACGAAAAAATGAGGGGAAAAAAAAGGCTGCTGATGTTAACGTTGTGTTCTACATTGGGGCCACTTGGTTAAAAAGACTGCTTTTTTGCCCTTTGCGTTTTTGGGCACAAAGACTAGCTTGGTTGAAATTTTACGCGTTTCTCATTTTTCGGGCTCCTTTTGCGCCCGGGCCCATGCCCGTCTAGTGATAAAGAAAAAATTTTTATACAGTAAGTACTTAAATGCGATTCCCCGGGGTATTATTTTAAAATATTGTAGTTGTAAAAAAATTTTGGGGGGTTTTTAAAAATGGCACCCACTTTATGGCTTTATCTTGTTTTTGGGCCCAAAATTTTAAAAATTGGCTTCAGTAAAATTTGTCTTAAAAAAATTTTTGCAAAAAAATTTTTATTTTCCCCTTTGTTAAACTTTTTTAATTATAATTTTAAAATACAAATTTTCCAAAATCTATAATCAGTAAAATATAATTTTTTTAAAAAAAAAAAACCCAAAATATTTTATTACGTAAAATTTTCCCATCTATCTGAAAAAACCCGTAAACCAAATTTTTTTGACAAATTTAGTTTAAAAACAAAAAATTCTTTAGCAACTACCTTAATTTTGGGCTGAAATTTTTTTTTTAGCCGCGTCTTACTACCCGTTCGGGTTATTGCAGTAGAAATTAAAAATTTTTATTTACGATTTGAACAAAATCCCCACCCTTCTTAAATTCTGACCAAATTTACCATGAATTAAAAAAAATTATATATATCCTTTCGTTAGGGGTTTTTAACCCCCCCTTTTTTTAAATTTTTCCAAAAATATTGTGATTATTAATTCTAAAATAAATTTTCATCAAAATTATAATACTTTTTTTGATTTCTCTTTTTTTTTTAAAAATTTTTTAAACTTGGTTCAATTTTAAAGTAATTTACAACCTTTTAATTATAATATAATAATCTGATTTTTCCCCTTATAATTTACCCAAAGTAATTTAATAGTAATACCCTTTTTTTATTGTTTTTTTCCCAATAGTTTCCTTTTACTTGATTTTAATTTAAAAAGCCCAAAAACAGACAAAAAATAAAAAAGACAGTGTTTTAAAAACCGATTTTTTTGAGCTGGGTAAAAAAATTAAGCTCCATAATTTTTAAAAATTAAATTTGTTTCGATTTAATATAATAAATTTTTTTGTCCCCACGCCGGTCTGTGGGCCTATACGTGGGCCCAGAATTTTTCAGGAGTGCTAGGTCGGGTTTTGGGGAGGTGATTGCGTTTTACTTGTTGGGTTTGTATTGGTTTGACTTGGTTTTTTTTAAAGGTTTTTGTATATATGTATATTAAAATGTGTTTTATAGTGGTTAAGAATGAAAAAATTAAAAGATTCCGGAACTTTCCAAAACAAAGTGTTGCTTGGAAAAAAAAAATGGCTTCTGAAACTAGGGTCTCTACACGGCCCCGAATCCCCCTACCTGGCCGAGGGTTTTCCTTTTTTAGTTTTCGAAACCACGTCCTGCCTGTTTGCCTAATGGGTGAGGACCCCTAGCTGGTGTTTTTTTGAAACCGCGATGGTGGATCCCCTTTCATTTTGCCTGGGGATTTGCCTTCGACCAAAGTTAGTTGCTCCCCTGTGCTTCATTTGAAAAAAGTAGCTCTTGTTTTTGCCCCCAAAATTTGTACCCGCTAGTTTTAAATTCGATTGCTCCAGCGTTAAGAAAAGAATAAAACGTTTGGTAAAAAAGTTGGAACATTTTCCCCAAAAAATATTCCTTTTGAATTGGGTAAAAATTGGTAATTTTTTCAAAAATGATGGTGTTTTGCTAAACATTATTATTTATTTTTTTTTTCACAAACAGCGATCACAAGTGCTTTTTTGCAAAGAACGTTTAAACTTTTAAATTTGTAAATCATTGTATAATTTTGTTTGCTTGATTTGAAATGAAAAAAATAGTTCTTATTCAATCCATACTATTGTTGAAAAAAAATCATTGGTAGCATTAAACAGTAATGTCCCGGGGAAATGAAAATTTTTGATGAGAAGTTGGCATTAAAGAAAAATTTTTTTGAAGATGTATGTTTACGCCCATATTTATTCTTATTTTCTTTGTATGGAACAAGGTGTTTTATTATATTAATTAAAAAAATTTCAACGCTTTTAATGTAGATTCCCTTAATTTAGGTTTTTATTAAAAAAATAATTAAAAATTTAAACTAAAGAATATTCTTATAAAACTTTGTTTCAAAAAAACATTTTCAAACAGTAGATTAATATTTTGTATTTTGGGTTTCTTAGTAGGCCTTTTTTTAAAAATCGTCCTCGTTTTGTCAAGCCAAAAATTGAACGTTCAAAGATATAGGCCTCGTAAGGTGTTTTAAATTTATTTGTTTGATCGAGTTGAGGTTAAAATAAAGAAAATTCCTATCTTCCCAGTACTCCACCTAAAACATATATAGAATATAGGTTGACTTTGTGCTAATTTTATTAATTTAATTGAAAAGGTGCTCACGTTTGAGATTGAATAAAAATATGCGGTGTGAAGATCTTAGAAAATAAAACTAATTACTTAAAGTTGATGAAAACGTTCAAGTTCTCCCAAAAATTGTGTTTCACACTGATATTTTCGACAACTTAATGTTAGTGCCCCTACTAAGTTAAAAAAAAAGTGAACGCGAGGTTGGTTTGGATGGTTAAAAATTTAAAATGCATCTTTTACTTAAGGGAATTATTAAGACTTAGTTAAGTGTTAAGAGTATAAGGATATTATATTTCTTTTAATGAGTTGTTTGCGATTTATTCACTTCTTTATAACTAGGTTTAATACTATTATTGGTTTCAGTAACTTTAGTAAACCTTTTTGTTTTAAAAATCTAGGCCTAAACCAAACCGCATGTAAACTTTAAAGCTGGGGGCCCTATTTTGTTATTTCCAGTTTTTGTTGAATATTTTTATAGGCCTACAACCCACCTTAATGTGGATAGTAATTATACTGTATGTATGATTCAGTTTAAATGATTACGTTAATAAAAGTTTTGTTGAGGCATCTTAAACATATTAGGCCTACGTTTTATTATTTTATCACCTTAATTATCAGTGTTTGATGGTGAATAGAAATGCATTTTGATAGTGATGTATTTAAAATAAAATATTCTTTTAACATTCAGTGTAAGCGTACTATCCCCAAATCTTGGGCCCCACATTATGATATAGGCTATTTAAGCTATATTATGTGAAACACACAAAAAGTTTTAAAGTAATTATATTGGGGTAATAAGATGGCAAGTTTAAATAATGTAACACAAAACACGTAATAAAAATTTCAAAAACTAGCAAACATAACCTCGTAACGCAAAACCAAAGGAAAAGTAAAATGTTCTGCGCAACTTAGCGTCACGCTACTAGAAAAATATTTGCGCTCGCAAGGACTTTGCTTTCGCAAAGTGGTCGGCCATAATAACTTTTGACGCAAAGTCTAGCGTCTCTCTGCAACGGTCGCAAATTCGTTTTGCGTCGTGGTCATAATAGCCCTGCAGGCTGGGTTTTGACCAAAAGGGAAAGCTGACAAGTTTATGTGGTCAGCTCTTATTCGTTTACAGGCTAATCACAACAACCTGCAACACTCGTTTTATCATTCGCAATTCACAAATACAATATTATACAAACACGCCTTCCAATTTAGGCCGTGTGGTTACATTATTTTTTAATAAATAATTACTTGAGCAGGTACAAAAACGAGTAACCGTATTTAAGGTTTATTTAATTGTCGGGTAATTTAAAATTTTAAACATCTAATAGATTGGTTATTAGGTTATTGCTTTAATTCTCGTTTCGATTTGATCAAAATTTTTATGTGTAATGACTAAAATATTGCCTGGGCAAGTGGGCATAGCATTTTTCTTTTTCTTATTTTACTTGTTTGTAATTAAATTAACTAAGAACAAAATACACGAATAAAACGTTTAAAATAAATATTGTCTTTAGATCGAATATAGTAAGACAATAAATTTAATATATTCTTTAAAATTGAAAAATGACATTGGACACGGGAATGGAAACCCGGGACCTTTGGCTTACTACGCCCAATGTATTACAGTATTCTTAAAGATTATTATATTTATATGCGTCCTAACCGTACTAACAACTTTTATAGCTTTGCTATTTAATTCATAACAAATATAAAAAATTTGTTTGTCTTACAAATCTAGTGTCACTTCATCTTACCACCCGTTATACGACTTACAACATGTATTAATACACAAATGTGCTATGGTTGAGGAAGGTTAAATTGAGAGAATGTTATACTCGAATTTGTGTGAAGGAAAAAATTATGCAATACTGACAGTAGCAACAGTGTTGAAACAAATTTTGAAACACACCTGCAATCGAAATTTTGGACCCAGCCCAAGGAAAATCCAATTCTGACTCGGGCAGTTGATAAGGCTTTTTTTATTTTTCTCATTTGACAATGTAACCTACCTCTGTGAAAAAGGATTTTCATTTAACGATCAAGATCCTCAAAAATATCTGTGTTTATCGGTACTCTATGCATAAACATAAACACTCGAACTCTTGGGAGAGCTAACCTTCAAAATTAAGTATTATCAAATGCTGTCTCTGAAAAAACCCACGGTTTTTGTCGTTAGCAATTTTTTATACGGGAACACATTATTTTTTTTCTATTAGTGAAATCGATTCAATTTATTTGATAACATTTATCGATACAAAAAAAAAAGTAAAAGAACGCCCACCAAGAATAAACCGCTTTATAAAAAGCCACTTAAAAAGTCTTTTTTTGGTCTTTTACCGAACATTGAAAACAAAAGTCACATATCGGTGCCCTGGGTGGTCTAGGGGTAAGGTGTCAGACTTCTGTGCTGGCGGGCCGGGGTTCGATCCTCGGTCCCGGCACAGATTTGTCTGTTTTCCCAAAACCCTTCCTTCACCTTGACAAGTTATCTTGTGAATGTGGGTAATGCCAGGCCTCCACGTGGTTCGGTTCCCACGTTAAACTGTAGGGTCCTTCATTTATTCATAATCACCCTACCTTACACACTTAGCGTAAGAGCGTATAACCCGAAGGGGGTGTAAGACCCCGGTGCAAATAAAAATTTATAATAATAAAGTCACATATCCATTAAAATTATCTTTACATTTTTTTTTAGTTATACATTTATTGAAAAATATTGTTTTTTAATATTTAAATTAATTTAATAAACACCCATATTGAAATAATTGTAAATTTAAATAGATGTTTTAAAAATGACCCTTTGAGGGCCCCCCGGGCCCCGGGAAAATAATATATTTAAAAAATGTTTGTATAACACTGACTTTAGCCATACGGCCACCGAAACGGTGATAAAAATTATTAATTTCTTTTTATATTACTGTTAATTTTTTAAATTTAAATGTTGAGGTTTGAGGGTGCGAGGAAACATGAAGTAATTAGTACCTTGCCCCTGGAGTGAGAGGTGTTGTAATTTTGTTCCCATGGCTGGCCTCACGACATTCCTCTTGCTAAAACAAGCCCCTAGTTTTATCCAGCCAGCGTTGTCAATCTCAGTATTTTGCCTTCCGGGGGATCCTTGACCGCCCGAAACTAACTTAACATTAACATTTAGTTTTTTCACCATACTGTGTTTTTATCAAATTTCCTAATATTATTTTAAAACCGAATGAAATATTTGTTTATATGGCATAAAAATAGGGGAATAATTTTGTTTAATTTACAGGAGGGGTATTGAAGGGAACGCGAGGAAAAATGCCAATGTTTATGCAGTTTATATGACAAAACTTTTTTTTTTTTTCCCAAAATTAAAAAAAAATATTACTTTATTACAAAACATATAACTTTAATTTTCTTAAAATGGTGATAAAACAGTTTTTGAATATTGTCAAGGATGTCGGAATGCCAGGCCTCCACCGTGGTTCGGATTCCACGTTTAAACTGTAGATCCTTCATTTCATTCATAATCACCCTACCATTACACATTAGTGTAAGTGCGTATAACCGAAGGGTAGTAAGACGCGGCGTAATAATAATAATAATAATATAATAATGTCAAGGAGTCCTGGAATTTAATATTTAAATTTTTCTTTCATTAAAAAGTTTGTTAGCTAATGCCACCTGCTCTTGACAGATATTAATGCTTGTGAGAAAATTTTAAACTCTGTTTGTCTGGAGAAATATTTTATCCAGAAAAAGTTTTGACATAAAAAACTGCAAAACAGTTACCTTTTATCGCGTCCCTACATCCCATCATAAGTGACTCTAACATGGCTTTATCTTACAAAGGATAAAAAGCTTGGATTACAAAAGCTCTTACGTGGGTATTTGATGAGGATGAATTCTAAAAAATGATCACGTGATTGAATATGATCTTAATTCTGGATTTTTAAAAAGAGTGATACGTCTGAGAGGGTGGATTTAAGAATACTTTGAATCGTATTCAATAAACCACAATGACTTTCTTGGTAAATACAAGACAACGCATCGGAACAAGTCCTGAACTACTCTTGATCTTGATAAAAAATTTTGATCGTCAACTTTCCCGATACTTCAAGTTGATAGCCGTTGTCTTTTACCACGTGGATACCAATGTTGGAGGTCCATTAGGAGTGTTAGCATCTCCTAAACCTCTTATTGTCAGTTGGAAAAATAAATAATAAATCCAACGGCTTATAAACATCCATTGAAAGTTTTTAAAAACCCAAAGTGATAAAACTAAATTAAATGTTTCTTGAACGGAGAAAATATTATTTTTCCCCTTCTGTACGTACATTTAGGTTTTAACCCGGACAAAATTATTAACAAAATGAAAACCTTTTAGGATGTGTTCGGCACTGTCCCCTCGTCTTTTTTGAAAATTCCCAAAAGTTTCCCATTGAAAAAAAAAATCCCCGCCAAAAAGCAGGATTTTACTCCAAATTTTACATCTCAAGGCGAAACTCTTAGAAAGGCCTAACTTGTGTTATTTTTTCTAT
Organism: Timema cristinae; assembly: GCA_039000515.1. NCBI lineage: Eukaryota > Metazoa > Arthropoda > Insecta > Phasmatodea > Timematidae > Timema > Timema cristinae. The sequence continues at coordinate 16,445 of JBCFYV010000378.1, forward strand.
TTTAACTGATTTAAAATACAAAATTTTTTTATAAAGATAAACAAAAAAAAAATTGGTTATTTGGTGAAAAATTTGATTTTTTTAAAACAAATTTTTTTAACTTTTGTATTTTAGAGTTTTGTTAGTTGTTTTACAAGTTTTTTCTTCAAACAAAAGTTTTTTGAACTGTTAAAGGCGTATCAGATTCATATTTTACATTTGTTCATACGGAAAAAAACAGTTATTAAACTGCAGTGTTCCCGCGTCAGCCGACTATTCGCTTATTTCAGTACAAACTGAAAAGTATAGTTTATAGTTAAAAAAAATATTTGTTCATAGTAGTCTACTTTTTAAACATTTAGATGGTGATAATTATTTAAAATTTTCATTTTTAAAAATCATTTTCATAAGTTATACATTCATACTAATTATTTTTACATTACATTTCAGACAGTTTTATTTTAGAGTAATTTTTTTCAGCAATATAATTGAAACCGGCCATTTTTTAAAACAACAGTGTCCCCCATTTTCTCGAAAAGGAGTTATTGTTACTCAGCAACCACTAGAGGTAAACGCTTTTTTTTCCTGTCAAAATAACGTCAGTCCACACATTAATTTGCTTTATCTAGGGCCATACAATCTTGACTTCGTTTAAAGACATCAGCCTGAACTCATGTGGTCTTACTACTAAACATTTTATACCTGGCTTGATTTATACTCGGCACTCTGACAGAATCTTTTAACTTTTGAGTACACTGAACTGATATTAATCGAGCAAACAAAATTTATTTTTAGAAACAAAATTAAACATGTGATTTTATTTAAATTTCAAGCATTGAGGGACCGCAGTATTTTAAGGAAAAACACTTTATTCGTTGCTTCTCAGGAAAAAGGTATTCCGAAAAGTCAGAAGGTGTCTTTTGGAATTACAAGCTTCTGATGTTACCTACGATGCCAACACTCGTATATACCACCCCCTACAGAGAAAGCATACAATTCTCACTGGACATTCATGACAAATCTGCAGGAGATAATAAAAGTCCTTCATTTTAAATGATCCCACATGGAGTATGTACATTTTTATAATAAACTAATGCAGTGGACTACTCACTCTAAAGCCCTGGACTAGAGGTGGTTGTTGAATATTTTTGTGTCTTTGCATTTTATGTGGCATTTTGTTTTATGTTGTCACTTTCTGTTGCCATGGGCCTGTATTTCTTTTGTTTCTGTTTATCTGAATGTAGCGACCGGACGGGGTCCTCTTTTGTGTGCGAGATAGAATAAATAATTATAAGTCTGAGTTATTTAGTTCAGTGGGCCTCCGGTTGTTTTAAATAGGGATTCTTCAGGCGTAAATCCCGAATGGTGGTAGATGATGAATACGTAAATAAAATTAAAAAACAGTTTGTGCTTTTTATGGGTTTTTTATTCTGTTTATTTTAATTTTTTTTTATTTGAATCTTAGCTATACCAGGGGTGTCACACTGTTTGTATAAGGGCCACTTTTTTTAGCGCCGTGTTTACTACCCGTTGGGTTATACGCCTATGTATGATTACATAATATGTTAGGAATTAGGAAGGTTTAAAATTTAAAGGAAGTGCACCCGCTTCGCGTGTGAGGGAAGTGAAAAAACAATTTGGGGAAAACTCCACCAGTGCATCTGACTAGGATCAAATTCCGATCCCCCCCTCCTCGTAAGTCTAGTTAACCGAGGTAGCGGTCAGACCATGCGGTGACTCAGGTGGGTAAGGGCTACATTGAAAACAAAAAATATTGAAAAGGGCGCATTTTTAAAAAAAATGTTTTCTATACAAAATTATTAGGGGAAACACCCTCCAAACAAATTTGAAACCTTTTGTTTGCAGCCGACCACCTACTCATCATCGGCCAACCCGGCCAAACGAATAATACACCCCTTTACAATCACTGATTGTTTGTTTATATACGGACAAAATGTTCATTTCAAAACCTTCAAAACGCAAAATCGAAGAGCGGGGTCTTATGTTCTTCAAATAAATAATAAAAATAGGAGCTTGATATTTTTTTTATCAAATAGATAATAACAAATGGGAGTTAGAATAATTTGTTATTAAATAAATAATAAAAAAGTGGGGCTTGAATATTTTTTCTCAAATAGTAATTAAACAAATGGGAGTTAGAATATTTTTTATTAATAAATAATAAACAAATAGGGCTTGAATATTTTTTCATCAAATAGATAATAACAAAAGGGAGTTAGAATAATTTGTATTAAATAAATAATAAACAAGTGGGAGGGAATATTTTTCATCAAATAAAAATAACAAGTGGAGCAGGAATATTATTTAATCAAATACAAATAAAAATAGTCTATGTTATAATTTATTTGATGAACAAAATAGTCCCTCTCCCACTTTTCCTCAAACAAAAACCACCTTATTGATTTTGCGTTTCAAGGTTTTGAAATGAAAATTTGAGGGTCACACTATTTGAAGCGTTATTAACAAGAACCCTTTACAGAATCCAAAAAATATATTTCAATTTGAACGCGTTTTAAATACCTATATGTTGCCTTATTTAGTTTCACCTAAAACAATCAGAATAAATCACATGACCCTTGCTGTGGTGGCAAATGAGAATGACCTCAATTTTTTGTTACCTCTTTACTTTGGATGTGAAACTACTAAAAGAACGTTTTTTTTAATTTTTTAACAAAATGATTGTATCAGAAATACCCGACTAATGTTGCCAAGCCCCCGGGAAATTTTGTGCAGCAGCATAGCTATATTTTCAAATTTTTACACTTTATTTGTCATTTTTGCATACCATGCTTTTTAATATACCCGTTTTTAAGTGTTTAAATACCACTTTCCCCGCCATACGTCTGTGTTTTTTTTTTAAGTTCCTGATGCTAGCCTACTTTCAAAATTTTTCATTGGAAGCATTGTCTTGTGCGTTACTTGCAATGAGATTGCCGTGGTAATGATATCAGCAGAATGAGTCACTGCTTGTTTTCCCCTCTCTCACGCGCTATCTATCTCCCTTACCCCTGACACCGTACATGAACCGGACACGCCACTGGTCTGACACCTTATACAACAAGCAAAAACCCCCCCGTGTAGGGTTTGGCTCCACTTGTCTGGGGAAAGGACACCTTTACGAGGCTCCTAAAACCCAATCACGGCTGCGTCCTTCAGGCGTAGCCACCCCGTCCTAGTCAGGGCGAACACATCTCAACCCATGAGCTTACAACCCAACCGGCGCTCCCCCCGCCGGACTGTACAGTCACTTTATGAGAAGAAGAGTCGGGGCCCCATTGAATCTTGCTTCTTATAAGCACCGCGGGCCCGCATGGGGGCTCACGTGCTGCAAGTTTTAAAAACGCAAGTTTTATAAAAAAAAAAAAAACCCAAAGGGGGGGTAAAATTGTGAGTTTGCCAAGTATTCCTATTTTATTTCAAGTTTAAAATTTACATTTTTGGTTTTTTTAAAAAAACATTTTGTTTTCATTGTATTACTTAAATGGTTCAATTTGGTGAAATATTTTAAAAACGGGGTCTTTTAAAACCCCAAAGGTCCCCACTTCATGCTTTGTGTGCGAGTCTCTTTCCCCCCCCCCCCCCCCTCCCTTTCCAGGTCTTTGTGCCGCCGGAGCCAACCTCGAACCACTTATTTTACGTTGTCAACCCCTCCCCCCACCCGCTAGCACCAAGTCCTTTTGCCACTAATTTAAATTTCGCTCGGGACGCGAAGTTGGGGGGACGAGGCTTCTTTTTAATTAAAAACGAGTTCAAGGGAGAATACCAACCGGCCCTGGCCCGACAGGATCGTTCTTCAGGGCCTCAAGGAGAGGTCCCTTCTCGTGTCAAGGGCTATTATTATTTAAGTGATACAGGTACTCCTTACGTTAAGGGTGACTTTCCATCCGTTATATAGTGAGGGCAACATAGTATTTCGATTTTAGCAGGTTAACATTTCAAAAAATTCAGGGGGTTTTTTTAAACTTGGGTTAGCGTTTCAAAAATTATTTTTAAGCAAATGGTGCGTGGTCGAGCACGGACTTTCTCGCTCTTTTACCTAAAATAGAGAGAGACATTTACTCAGAGATAGTAACATTTTTTACACAAATTAATATTACGTTGTTGCAGAAAAACCTTTTAAAAGGAAAATAAGGTCATATTACACCAAAAAGCAATGGAATAATACACACTGTTACAGAAAACATATCGATAATAAATTAGCTTCCCTGTTCCCCAAAGGGTAAAAAACAATCAACTCCCCCTTTCCAAACCTCAACTAAAAAGTATTTTTTCCCCAACATTCATAAGCGATTGGTTTTATAAAAATATATATTTAAATAAGTGGTTTTTATTTTATTTTTAATATTCATACAACTTTGCAATGATAATTTTCATTCTCCAAAATGCTGCGGAGATTACAGACAAATATCTCCAATTTTACCATAAGTCATTTTCCAAGAAAAATTAATTTACATTTTGTTTGCAATGTTAAAAAAGGCCAGATATGAATTTATTCAAAAAATCAGAGCCAATTTTTTAGAAAATTGATGTTTTTTTTTCGTTTTTAAGTAAACTTTCTCTAATTTTAGAATTGAATATCATTTTTTTAAAAATTATGGAGAAAAATAAAAAACACCTTTGATGGCAAGTTTCAGTCCCCCGGTAAAATGGTTCCGGTTCTAGGCCGAGATACAGACAAACAACATCGTGAAAACCACTTTTTCAGGTTGGATTCTTTAGCCATGAAACGTCAATATCAATCTAAATCTCAAATTAGATTTTTTTTTTAAAGACCACAATACTTCTTACCCTGGGGGTCACAAGGAAAGTAAAAAATATATTAACTTTTATATTTTAATGTAATATATACACGTACAGTGCTATATTTTGCCAACAATAATTGATAAACTAATTAATTATTAGTGCAGTTAAGGCAGTGGTTTCACTCATTTTTGTCGAAGGACCCGGGTCAAAACTCAAGATTCCAAACCGAGGTGTGTTTAAGGGCCGGATCAAAAAAACTCGAGGCGTGTTAAGGGCCGGATCAACAACTCTAGGCGTGTGAAGGGCCGGATCAAAAACTCTAGGCGTTTGAAGGGCCGGATCAACAAACTCGAGGTGTGTTAAAGGGCCGGATCAACCAACTCTAGGCGGTGGGGGAAGGGCGGATCAAAAAACTTAGGCGTTGTGAAGGGCCGGGATCAACAAATCGAGGTGTGTTAAGGGCCGGATCAACAAAAATCGAGGGTGTTAAGGGCCGGATCAACCAACTCTAGGCGTGTGAAGGGCCGGATCAACCAACTCTTAGGCGTGTGAAGGGCCGGATCAACAAATCGAGGGTGTGTTAAGGGCCGGATCAACAAACTCTAGGCGTGTGAAGGGCCGGATCAACCAAATCGAGGCGTGTTAAGGGCCAGATCAACCCACTCGAGGTGTGTTTAAGGGCCGGATCAACAAACTCGAGGCGTGTTTAAGGGCCGGATCAACCACTCGAGGGTGGTGAAGGGCCGGATCAACCAACTCTAGGCGTGGAAGGGCCGGATCAACCAACTCTAGGGGTTTGTTTAAGGGCCGGAAACAACCAACTCGAGGCGTGTTAGGGCCGATCAACAACTCGAGGCGTGGTTAAGGGCCAGATCAAACCAACTCTAGGCGTGTGAAGGGCCGGATCAAAACCCAAATCTAGGGCGTGTGAAGGGCCGGATCAACCAACTTTGGCGTTTTGTGAAGGGCCAGAAACAAACCCACTCGAGGCGTGTGAAGGGCCGGATCAGCCAATCTGGCGTGGTGAGGGCCGGATTTAACAAACTCGAGGGGTGTTAAGGGGCCAGATCAAAACCCAACTCTAGGGCGGTGTTGAAGGGCCGATCAACCAACTCTTGGGTTGTGAAGGGCCGGTCAACAAACTCGAGGCGTTGAAGGGGGGATCAACAAAACCCAGGGTGTTAGGACCGGATCAAAAAAACTCTAGGGTGGGGTTTAGGGCCGGATCAACCAACTCTAGGCGTTGTGAAGGGCCGGATCAACAAAATCGAGGCGTGTTAAGGGCCGGATTTAACCCACTCGAGGCGTTTTTGTGAAGGGCCCGGATCAGCCAACTCTAGGCGTGTGAAGGGCCGGTTTAACCAACTCGAGGCGTTTTTAAGGGCCAGATCAACCAACTCTAGGCGTGTGAAGGGCCGGATCAACCAATCTAGGCGTTGGGGAAGGGCCGGATCAACAAACTCGAGGCGTGTTAAGGGCCGGATCAACAAACTCGAGGCGTGTTAAGGGCCGATCAACACTCGTAGGCGTTGTGAAGGGCCGGATCAGCCAACTCTAGGCGTGTGAAGGGCCGGATCAACCAACTCGAGGAGTTAAGGGACCGGTCAACCCACACGAGGCGTGTGTAAGGGCGATCAACCAACTCTAGGCGTGTGAAGGGCGGATCAACAAACTCGAGGCGTTGTTAAGGGCCAGATCAACCAACTCTGAGGCTGTGTTAAGGGCCGGATCAACCAACTCTAGGCGTTGTGTGAAGGGCCGGATCAACAAACTCGAGGCGTGTTAAGGGCCGGATCAACCAACTCGAGGCGTGTAAGGGCCGGATCAACCAACTCGAGGCGTGTGAAGGGCCGGATCACAACTCTAGGCGTGTTTGAAGGCCGGATCAACCAACTCGAGCGCGTGTAAGGCCGGATCAACCACCGAGCGTGTTTAAGGGCCAGATCAACCAACTCTAGGGTTGTGAGGGCCGGTCAACCAATCGAGGCGTGTTAAGGGCCGGATCAACCAACTTAGGCGTGTAAGGGCCGTCAACCAATCGAGGCGTTGTGAAGGGGCGGATCAACAAACTCGAGGCGTGTTAAGGCCGGTCAACCACTCGAGGCGTGTGAAGGGCCGGATCAACAACTCGAAGCGTGTTAAGGGCCGATCAAACAAAATCTAATTTCAAAAAGCGAAACAAATAGGGTTTTTTGAAGGGGGACGGTATTAACAAACTCGTAAGGCGTCCCACAGTTGAAGCCAGATCACCATCGAGGGTAACCGATACAACTCTAGCGTTGTTAAGTTGAAACAACAACTCTAGGCGTTGTTTTGAAGGGGTATCACATCCTAGGCTGTTGAAATTGTGCGTGATAAAAACTCGAGGCGTTAAGGCCAGATCAACCCATCAGGCGTGTGAAGGGGGATAAAACCAAAAATCTAGGGTGTGAAGGCCCCGGGTCAACCAACTCGGGCGAGTTAAAGGCCGGATAACCCACACGAGGGTTTTTTAAGGGCCAGTCAACCCCAAATCTAGGCGTGTGAAGGGCCGGATCAACAAATCGAGGCGTGTTAAGGGCCAGATCAACCAAAACGGGCGTGTTTGGCCAGATCAACCCAAATTAGCGTTTAAGGGCCCCCGGATCAAAAAAAAACTGAGGCGTGTGAAGGGCCCGGTAACAAACTCAGGCGTTTGGGGAAGGGCCGGATAACCAAAATCAGGCGTGTGAAAAGGGGCGGATCAACAAACTTGGGGGGTGTTAAGGCCCGGGTCAACCCACACGAGGCGTGTGAAGGGCCGGATCAACCAACTCGAAGCGTGTTAAGGGCCAGATCAACCAAATCTAGGCGTATGAAGGGCCGGATCAACCAACTCGAGGCGTGTTAAGGGCCGGATCAACAAACTCTAGGCGTGTGAAGGGCCGGATCAACCAACTCGAGGCGTTGTGGAAGGGGCGGATCAACAAACTCGAGGCGTGTTAAGGACCGGATCAACCCACACGAGGCGTGTGAAGGGCCGGATCAACCAACTCGAAGCGTGTTAAGGGGGACGATGGCCGGTACAAGCTTTAAAATTAAAATATATCAAATAAATGTACGAAACAATAATACATGTTCAGCTATTGTTTTTGGGAGTAGGGGGGATAATCAGTTTCATTTTAAAGTTATAATTAAAACAACGTTTTCCTCTAGCAGGTCCCTACATAAAACGTTCATGATCCATCCATTCTGGAGGAATACAAGTTTCACGATTACAATACTTTCTCTATTATTGAGTAACAAGTTTGTTAAGCTTGATAAAATGTAGCCGTATTATTACTAGTAGATGTAGTAGTATTTAATTAGCATCCCTACTGTTTTCAAATTTGTTAGACGTATGAATATTATGAAAGTAGTTTTGTATATTTTTTTAACTGTCAGGTACCTACCAACCAAGGCACAATATAGGTTTAAGGCGATCACTCTTTAGGTGCTCACACTATGCCTACATCGTAAAGGCACATTTTAACCTAGGACAGAGCGTATAACTGAACAGGTATCAAGACACGGTTTTATAAAAAAAACCTAAGACAGCCTTATCTTAATCGTAGCTCCAGGTAATATAATTTCTGGGTAACAGAACACAAGTATTACACTATTCTAGGAGCGCGCTCAGGATCAAAACCATAGTCTCCTTACTCCTGAACTTGTCCCTTTAAACCCCTAAATTACGAAAGAGGAGGGTTGTAAAACTATGAATCACACCAGCAGGTCTGCTTTTCTCCCTACGGATGGTAGCGTTCCCCTTAATTGCTGCCGACACTGGTTATAAAGTCCTGAAACTCTAATTTGTTAGTGAATGCGGTTAATAACCAACCAAAAATCCACCAAACTTACACCCAGTATTTCATACACTTTTAAAACTAAGAGTATTTTTTAGTCCATAAAACTTTTAATTTCATAAAAAAATTAAGCGTTTTTTTAACTGTTTTCTGTCAATCATATGTTTTTATTATGTGGTTCGTGGACCCATGGTAGTGAGAAAGTGGTCGATTCTCCACAAACTCTTCATAGTATTTAGTTTTAATTTTTTTAAACTCTAATTAATTTGTATTTAAACCTAAAATTAATTTGTAGTCTTTTAATCAATTAAATTAGTTTAAAGATACGCGTCAGTCAACATGTCAGCTCATTTAACCTGTTTATCGATGATGGGAGCTTGGGGTTCGAATCCCGAACGTGTTTAGTGTGGGTGATTTATCCCTTTTTTTTTTTTACCCGATTCGGTCACGCGTAGTCTAACACGCTACTCTCTCTTTGGCTAGATTGACAACGATGGGGAGATCAAGGTTCGAATCTCAGTCGGATGTACTGAGCGTTTTTTTTTTCACAAAATTGTTTTCCACTCTTCCTCCGCGCATTATGGGTCCACTTCCTTTATTATATTATAAAACCTTAATATACATAAAACCATTAGCGTAATTATTAAATAGGTATATAATCCGAACGGGTAGTAAGACGCGGTGCTAAGAAAAAAAAATATCTTTTTCTCCACGAGAGTGCGGTTATAGATTTAATTTTTCACTCTACCCTCCTCTTCTCTACCCCACTAGCGTAATTAATATATAACAGAGGTATAGCCCCTAACGCGTAGTAAGACGCGGCGAATAATAGTTATAGTAATAGTAATAATGTAAAGCTATAATCCCTCCATTTTCGAGCTCCTCTTCCGCTCAGATGATGGAGGGTTTTTCCACTCAAGCCAAACATTGAGGCCAGTTTGGGTTGTTTGAAGCAAATAATTAAATTCACACTCTACTGAGAGGCCTAAATATCAAATTTGTGGTTTACGCTTTAGGTCGGAAATGGGCCATTGTATAAAGTTCTTGGAATAGTTCAACAACTCACAAACACAAACATCAACTTTGTAATGTTAACTACAGGGAAAATTACCATACTCCATTCACGGTAGGAATTTCTCTCTGAAAGGTCTTTTTTCCTACCAATATCCTTACTATATATAGCTTCTGGTAGGGAAAAGGGCCTTTCAGAAAAACAATTCCTACGCTGAACAAACTTTAACTAGACCCTCTGCTAGATTTGAGCTGTCAGCGTTCATATTCAAATAGTAAGGGAGATAAAGATCAGCTTAGTTAACGAAATAAAATACTTATTTATTTATTAAAAAAACTTATGTTTAATTTATGATGAAAGAGAAAGCGAGTTAAGGTCCGTTTATTTGCAGTTTTTATCAAAATAACTTATTTGACCTAATTATAAATAAAACATTTCTTCAGTTGATATGAGCCTCCTTTAGTGGCCGAATGGTCTAAGGCGTCACTTTCGTGTTAGATTGGCCTGCCGATGACGGGGAGATCTGTGTTCGAATCCCAGTTGGGTCGAGTGAGGGGTGTTTTCCTAAAATTGTTTTTACACTCTCCTTCTACGCAAATGAGGGTAGATTACCTCTAAATGCTTCCTTAATCATCACCACCATTTAAGAGTAATTATTGTATAAGCGTATAACCTCAACAGGTAGTAAGGCCGGCGGTGATAAAAAATAAAGTAGATATATAAGCTGTTTAGTTTTCAACATGTAGTTGTATTGTCATGGACATTGTGGTATTTTAACGGAAACATTTTGAACGAGGGGACCAAGTCCTGGTCAAATTATGCGATGCTCGTGCTAAACATAAATAACTACTGATACGTTGAAAAACTAAACAAAATGTATCTAATAAGCAATTATTTTATTTTACCCAAAAAAGGGTTTGTTATTATAAAAACTGCAAAAATACTGACTTCAACTTGCTCTACATCCCAAATGATCTTGAAATACAAATTAACATAACATGACATCCCAATGTTAAACCCCAAATTAATATATCATATAAACTCGCACCGGTGAGCATACGGGATAAGGTGTCAACCTTGTTTGGTCTATCTGTAACGGGCTAACCAACTCAGCCCTGTACTGCCTAAATCTGCTGCACATAATCATTGCTCAAGAAATATTTGTATTGTACCCCATTTTAAATACAGATCTATTACTGTATATCTCCATTTGTTACATAACATGTCTCGGAAACATCATGGAACAAGAACGGCGTAATCAGAAGTGTTGGCCGCTCTCGCTGTTCCGCTAGCACTGCACTTGACTCGTTGGAGCGATCAAAACAACTGCATGCAGTGGGGGTGGGGGGCCCACGCCTGGGCTTACGTGGTTTTTCCAACGTAGAAGGATGTCTTCCCCCTTCTTTCCTTCCCATGATTCATTACGTTCAGCCATTATAAAGCTCCACGGTTCGCGGGTAACAGACACAATTATACACCACCAGTCAATTAGGCAACACGTTCCTAGTCTTTTCTTCCAGTCGACAGTACAGAACTTGTGGTCGTGACGATGCTGCTGAGGGACACACCGGACCGACGGAAGTAGCAAGCCTTAACTTTGAACATTCAAATTTGTGAGGAGTGGGTGGCTATATGGCCGGATTGTAGTTTTAGGGATATAATTGTACCTGTCGAGAGTATTTGCCACTCTCGACTTATTTTACATGTTATTTAGGTTAGCCTTTTAAGGAATATGGATTACATGCCGTGGATTGATTTTACACTTCACATGTTTTCTGCTTGGTCCTTAAGACCAGGGTTTAGTTAGGGATGATTCCCACACCTAAGTCTGCTTGACCTTGTTATAGTCAGCGAGGCCCGTCTGTCGGGAAAGGGGCTTTTTCAGGTTGTTTTATAAAAAATATATATTTCAAATAAATGTGTTTTTATTTTATTTTTAATATTCCTTCAACTTTGCAATGATAAATTTTCATATCTCCAAAAATGCTGCGGAGATATGGTTTAAAATTGGAGATATTTGCTTGTATAAGTAATTTTCCAAGTCTGAGTTTGCTCTTCTGAACCAGTTTGCGGTGGTCAAACTGTGGGTCGTTTATGCCCATCTGGCATGGCTCGCGTTTTATATGTTATTTAACTAGTGTTGTTCACCAGTTTGCGGTGATAACTTGTGAGTCATTTCTGCCCATCTGGGCGTGGCTCGCGTTTCACTTACCTTGATGTGTGATAACCCTTGGGGGAGTTTGATACCTTTCTTATATATGGTTAACATTATATGGTCATGTTTTTAATGTTTCTGGCTTAGACCAGTTGGTCGTGTGCCAGCCTATGATAAGTCAAGGCCTGAACCCTGAATTGGAACTTTCCCTATATAATAAATGTGTATATAATTTTGGCCGGTCCATTAATGGACCTGAGCTGACAGACAAGTCTTGCGCCTTTGCAACCTGACCTCTTATGATCTAGCCAGCTTCCCTGGCACAAATTATCCTCATCTCTTTTCATAGTATTGTTCTTGCTAGGTTTGAGTTATGCCCTTTGGGTCCTGTCGTATTATAGTAACTTGCTAGTCATTTTTTTGCAACAAGTTACCTGTTTGCTACCTTATTGTAAAGGATGTCTTGGTCCCCCGGTACTAAGGGAGGGGGAAAAATTTTTTTGGTATGATTTTATTATTATTACGGGCACGGGACGATTCCTGGATAGCTCAGTGGTTGGAGCATTGGCGTACCAAGCCAAAAGGTCCCGGGTTCAATTCTCGTGTCCAGGTGTCATTTTTCAATTTTCAGAAAGTGATACCTAAATGGAGAATTCCTGACAAAAAAAAGCAGCATAAATAATAGCTTCGGCTATTTGATTAAGATAATAATTGGTTTCATAAAATTTTATTTTAAATAAAGTATTTCTGTTTTTAATAATAATACAACTTTAACATTATAAGTTATTTCGTAAATATGAAGCGGAGAAATGACGAAAATTGGAAAATTTCTCCTCTGTAAAGTAGCCTCAAATTCATTTTCATAAGAAATGAAAGTTGCCCTCTTGTTTATGATGATAACCAGTGTCTTATATAAAAATTTAATCAAAATCGTTAGTGCGAATTTTGAGAAAAACTATTTTTTATCTTTTTGCACTTCAGTAAATTAACCTTAATTTTAGGATTATTTATTTAACTCACTTTGCTCGTTGGGGGCTCCACCCCCAAACCCCTAATGACATTTCTTTGCAAGTAGATGTGAACTAATGTAATTCCAGAGCAGTTTTTTGATTTGGTCTTACCCTTTAGTTACAATAGACCTCCAAAGAAAGGTCCGCACTGACTTTAAAGTTGCTCCGACATTTTGAATATTTTTCGGGGTTAAAAAAAATTTTTATTTTTTTATTTTTGTAATTTTCCCGTCGGTTTCAGGCTAGAAGCTATAAGTTTGCAAATTTCAATATTTCTAGTTCTTCTGGAAGTGAGTAAACATTAATATCAGTGAGTGAGTCAGCCATGTGGTTTTATAGTAGTATAATTCCAAAATCCCTCTGGGGGGCCTTATGGAAACATCAGATACCAAGTTTTAGCCATCAGTAGAATACGTTCGACTCTAGCCCGGGGATAAAGACAGACAGACAAATGGCATTGCGAAAAACAACTTTTTGGTTTAGGGGATCATGAAATGTCGACATTTATCAAAATCTCGAGTTAGATTTTTTGACGATCACAGTACTTTCTCTCGGAAATGTCAAGAGAAAATAAAAAAGAAGAAAATAAGAGAAAAATTAATATTAACTTTGAAAATACATCAATAATTCCAAATATTCGACTTACAAACTAACAACCTAAAACAATAACAACATCAATCTTGTTAGTATGTGAGTTAGTTAGTTATAATAGGACAAAACCCAGGTTCAAAATAGGTAAAAAATTGTAAACGATACTTGGGATTCGACAAAGTATATTGTTTATATTATACATACTAGCAGTCCCACACGGCGTTGCTCGTGACCCACTGTGGTATAATAATTATAAAAATCCTCTTTAACCCCTATCCCGTAGGAATTTCGAAAAAATCCGGCCTTATTCCTTGTCTACATCATAAAGTGAACCTCTGTGCAAAATTTCAGCTTCCCCCCTGCGGGACGGGGTTTAGAATAGTCCCGCAGTAACCCCTGCTTGTCGTAAGAAGCGACTAAAAGGGGGCTTCTGTGCAGGACGTACCTCGTGTGGGACAAACCTATCCTATATCTTTCCTTTCACATCATTTTCTTCTTCCTTCACTTTCCACCTTTTTTTCACTCTTCCCCCTTCGCTTTATCTATCCTTACCTTTTTCTTCCTTTCCCCCACCGTTCATCCTGCACAGAGGCCTTTGGCCTTTCCGTTGACGACCTTGGCAACTAACCCGGCTATTCTCTGTTTATTATTGGATACCACTGCCTTGAGCTCCCGAATGAAAGTGCGCCGGTTGTAATATCTTGGTTGAAGGGCCTTAGGGATGACAATAACCGGGTACCCTACCTCGAGAAAAGACCGGTTGCGTTCACGAAGGCCCGGACGTAAAATTGGCACTTTCCTGCACCCACTTGCTGCGATGACCTCTCTCCTGGCGCAGCCCCACGCGAAGGTTGTCATGTCTAGCGTCGTGTGGGGTTTCCCGCCAGGAGGGTTAACAGGGCCTCATGTGGTAGAACCAACTTGGATCACCCTGGGTCTACGATCCGAGTATTGTGCAGGTTGTCCCCAAAAAAGGCATGGCCACCTCCATTGTCACCGCTGACACCTCACTGTCCGCTAGCAACGATACTGCCACACCCGCTGGCAACTCACTGCCGGCCCTCACAGGGCCGTATTAATGATAAGAGCCGGAAACGGGTAAGGCCGTCCAGCCCTCTAACAGAAAAAGTCCAGGAAGTTGTGAGGCCCCAGCCCCGCTTCTGGTAATGTCTCGAGTAGAGGAAAACGAAAGTCTTAAGCGAGTAAGCCCATTTATCCTCGAAAGAGTGATAAATGGTGCAGCACAGTCTGACGTATCAATAAGAAAACTGCGTGATGGCACTATAATGATACAAACAATAACAGATATTCAGTCCTCAAAAGTAATGGCAATCTCTAAAATACCGTTGAGCAATACGTCTCATATACCGGTGAAGGTGGAGCCTCACGGGTTCCTCAATGTTTGCAAGGGAGTGGTCACTTGCTATGACCTCGACTGCGTGAGCATTGAGGATATCTGTGAGGAACTTTCCCCCCAGCACGTCACCGAAGTATACCGCATTGTAACCAAAAAGAACGGACAAGAGAAAAAAACCGACACGTATATCCTACTTTTGCAACACCTACCCTTCCAAAGGAGGTCCGAGCAGGTTTCCACGTGCTCAGGGTCCGTCCGTGGGCTCGCCCGAATTGCGCCAATTTTCTTAGCTCAGACCCGAATTGCGCCAAGAGCTTAAAAGTGCCCCCCCAGACCGGACCCGAATTGCGCCAATACCCCCCTTCCCAAGACAGGACCCGAATTGCGCCAACTCTGAACATAAACAAATATTAATGCTATGTCTGGCAGTAAGAAGGACACAAGTAATAAAAATAATCAAACAATATTAAATCAAAGTGAAATTTTCGTTTTTAAAACATTGTCAATAATAGCTATATTATAAACAAGTCATACAAAGGAGTTTTGGAAGGACATACATTCACTAAGCTTAATCTTTCTATTTCTACATT
Source organism: Timema cristinae (assembly GCA_039000515.1). Classification (NCBI taxonomy): domain Eukaryota; kingdom Metazoa; phylum Arthropoda; class Insecta; order Phasmatodea; family Timematidae; genus Timema; species Timema cristinae. The sequence goes on from JBCFYV010000378.1 coordinate 31,706, forward strand.
CCTAAACTGTTTAAGTTTTTTTTCAATGAATGATTGTTTCAAACTTAGACTTATTATCTGTCTTTTGCACATTACCTTCTCTTACACTGTTGATTCGAATGTACGTGTCAGTTTGGACCGATTTTAAATTTTGTACGAAGACAAAAATGTTTGGGTGTGGAGAAGCACATGATGAATTAAATCTAGAATGGAAGCTCTCGCACGAAATTGTTGTCCTCCATAAGTCCGATGAGTCAGCTGCCCAAATGCCGCGGCGGGAATGTCGCTTGCTCCATTTCATCTATATATGTTTCAGTTAGGTAAACTGCGAAGCTCGTCAGTTTTGTATCAGCTGGCTGGATGCTGATCAGATCGCAGAAAGCGTCTTCTACTTCTTCGGGCCTCAAGTAAGTGAGCCCAAAACAGTAGTGGAGCCATTTCCCTCCATCAGAGTTTTCGTATTTGTACGTGGCAGCCAAAACGAGCTTTTGAATCTTTCTCCACCTAAAAGGAATCATAGTGGATGTTAATGATAAAAATATTAAAAGGAAGTAGGAAGGAAAATATGAACGTAGCATTCTTTGAGTCATAGTCTGATTTAATACAGATCATAAATATATTTTACATAATAGCCTATCAGTGACCGTAGCTAAAAAAAAGTGGCCGTAATCATATGTACAAAAATGTGATGACACCCACACAGACAGGAAAACATTTCACTTTTTTTTGGCTGGCATATGTTTAAAAATGGCCAAGAATAACAAATAAAAAGTAGGCCTACGACAGAATCGCAGATACTTTAATCACTATACTATATTCACTTTTTAATTAATGGGTCAGCTGAGACAATATTATTCGACGATTTGATAATTACACTTATATGGATCTTTGTGTTAAAACCAAATAATAAATCATTTTATTTGCCTAATATTTTTAATTTGAGTGTTTTAAATTTGTTTACCATATGTTTGTTTTAATTTACTAAGAGCACAAGTTGCTAATGGTTTTTGAAAAACTAGTCACCAAAAACTATCCTTTTTTTTAGCACCACGTCTTACTGCCCGTTCGGGCTATAGCCTATGTACTAATTACTCTAATGGGTTAGGGATTGGGAAGGTTGAATTTATAGGAAGTGCATCCGCATTTGCGTGGAGAGAAAGTGGGGAAACCATTTAGGATCAAACCACCTCAGTGCACCCGGCTGGGTTCGAACCCCAACCTCCCCGGTCTCGAGGGCCAGTCTAGTGCGAGAGTTGCGCCTTAAACCGTCCGGCCACCCGAGGGGGTAAAAAACTATCCTTGAAATAGTTTGTTTTACCCTAAACTAAGCAGGCCCCTCACAATGTTATTATTCATTATAAATGCACGCCGATTTAAAAAAATCGTAAAAAATATTTTCAAAATATTTTGAGTTTTTGAAAACTAGTCATCTACTACCCTTAAAAGAACTTTGCCCCCTAAACCAAATAAACAGTATTAATTGTCATCTTAAATACACCCAAAATGTAGCCTATGTTTAAATCAAAATGGTTAAAGATATTTTTGAGAAATTTTAAATTATTTTCAAATTAATCTTTAATAAACTGCCCATAATTCAATTATTTTCTGAAGATCGATTATACAGTTCTATTCATCATTTAGAAAAAACTCTCCAGATATACACTTTGAATTAAAAAAATTCAAGCCGATGATTGGGAGGTTGGGGATCGAATCCTGGTCGAGTGAACTGAAGGTGGTTTTTCCTAAATGATTTTCCACTCTCACTACATGCAAATTCGGATTCACTTTCTATGCATTCTACCTATCTCATACCAAAGCCTATTAGCATAATTAGTACATAAGGAGGCCTATAACTCGAACAGGTAGTAAAACTCAGTTTTAAAAAATCTTCAAGAGTGAAAAATATGATAATCAAGTCACAAACTATATATCATTATTTATGTAAAGTTGTAAAATAAAATTGTTTTGCTTACCATGCTTGCGCTAAATGAAGTCGACAGCCTACTATCCTGGTTTGTGGAAAAGTCGACACGATGCACTCGTGAATCGCTTGCTCGAAATCAATCACGATGTATAAAGGTTGAAGGTGAAGTTGTCCCTTCTCGCACTCCTCCTTTAGGATTCTCATAGCGTCAATGTAGCTCTGCTTTTTCTTGTTCTTAAGTAGGCAAAAGACTAGAGGTATGTATGACCCTTCGAAATACCCATGTACAGTAAAAAGCTGAAGAAAATGTTTCGGTGCGTATTCAAAGGTTCCATCCATTAACACAATTTCATTCTGGCACAAATACTCAAGATTCGAGTCACAAGAAAATGTCACGATCCCCTTCTCTTTTTCGTTTCTCAACAAAAAGTGTTCGTTTTGAATAGTTTTTATTTCAATTGAATATAATCAAATTGAATTTCTTCGGAAGATTTAGGCAACTTTGGCAGTGTTTTTAGTTTAGTGTAGTTGATGTTATTCCTGATACATTTAATGTCCTTGCGGGTCAATGTTTTTATAGTTTTTTTCTGTTTCTGTACCTCTGTGTGGATTAACTTTGAAGGCCTTACTTCAATTTCATCAGCTTTCCTCTTAACTGCGTTGCTAATGGATCTTCTGTTCAACTCTTGATCTAGTTGTGGTTCGTGGTTGTGTTCGTTTTCAGTCCTCGAGAAAATGTTTCCACCATCAAGAGTAAATATTTTAGCCTTGCGGTCCTTTTTAGTGCATCTCCACCTCTCTTCCCTCGTCAACTTTAATTGATTCACCTGTCGATACGTATAAGTATAATAGACAATCAGAACTTTCCCTTTTTCACTATAAATCCTTTCCATATCAATAATTCTCGCTAATATTATCACAGTTCACACAAAACCCGAAAAAAAATTTAAAAAATACACCGGGACAGTCACTGTTGTTGAGACAATTAATAAGTATTGGACAGACGGATGTCAATACTACTGTTACAAGTCTTGTTGGGGCACTTAGGGCGTTTTTACATTCCTTTACTAAGGGGAGGAAAGACATAAAGTGGCGAGAGCTTGTTTGCGATGGTCTTTGTTTATATCATCCCCCCCACCTCCCTCACCGACTACCTGAACTGACTTGGCGCAATTCGGGTCCAGGATTAGTAAACAGTTTTTAATCCCTTAATAACTGGCGCAATTCGGGTCTGCCCCCGTCCGTATGTCCCTAACCCCCGGCGCTGCTTTCAGTGCCAGGAATTTGGGCATACGAGGCTGCGATGCCGTGGCAAGCCAACCTGTGCGGATTGCGGACAGGAGGCTCACGAAACACCATGTGAGTCTCCTAAGCACTGCGTCAACTGCAAGGGTCCGCATTCTGCCTGGTCTCGGGCCTGTCCGAAATGGAGGGTGGAGAAAAAAGTCCTGGAGATACAATCCGAAAAGAAGATCTCATATGCCCAGGCACGAAAGGAATACACATCTAGTCAGGCTCCGGTATTTCAAACCTCCTACAGCCAAATTGTCAGTCAGAATATCAACTGTCCCAACTGTCATTGCACAGTTAATCTCGCAAAGCCATCTACACGACCTGTGCCATTAGTCTCTACTCGAGACAATCTCAATAATAACGCGCCAACTAAGGTGGCGCCTAAATTGCTAGAAGAGGCGAAACCTCAACATAGGTCGTCTCCCCCACCCGTACCGCCGAGGAGCCCTCCTTGGGGAACACACCCGACTGCACCTCGGCGACCTCCCCCGAGCCCTACTCGGGGGTCCCCCCGGGGCCCACCTCGGGGACCTCCCCCGAGCCCACCTCGGGGACCTCCTCCGAACCTACCTCGGGGACCCACCCCGAATCAGCCGGGGGAAACAAAAGAACTTGCGGCCGTTGTTGGTTCGTCCGCTCTGGTCTCTGGGTCACCGGAGGTTGGAGTGGGTGGCGGAACGGGTGAGGCCGCAAAGGCGAATCCTGCTGGTGCCTGGAGAAAGGTCCAGAGAGTGTCGCCGACACAAAATATTAAGAAAAAAGTGCCAAAGGCTGTAACAAAGCCTTCGCGCTTAGAATCAACCCCCAAGTCTCTTCCGGAGAAACAAAAGCCTCTCTTGAAACGAGAGGTCCAGGAGAGACTTGGCAAGGCCAGAGGACCTAAAAAGGTCCTTAACCAATTTTTATTACTAAGAGATAGTGACATGGATTGCGTGGATGAATAAATTTATATTTGTACCTAATGTCGCTACTACAATGGAATTGTAGGGGTTTTTATGCTCGTGTAGAGGAAATTAAACTAATAATTTCTTCCCTGCATCCTTCCATATTGTGTTTGCAGGAGACCCACTTCCGCCAACTGACTGCCCGATGCTTCGTGGGTACGATGTATATCGTACCGACAAGCCATTCTTCGATCGGGCTAGCGGAGGTGTGGCTATACTTGCACGTAGCAATATATATAATAAGTCTATAATATTGTATCTGATCTCCAAGTGATTGCTGTGAGAGTCTCCCTTCCTATAGAAGTAACTGTATGCTGCATCTACCTCCCACCGGGTGAACGTGTTTCAAAGAGGAGCCTAGAGGCCCTCTTTAAACAACTTCCCGCCCCCTATATTATCTTGGGGGACTTTAACGCACACAACCTGGTGTGGGGGTCTAATTATACAGACGCCCGCGGGAGGATGGTAGAGGATATTCTTGTCTCGGGAAACCTGGTGTTAATGAACACCGGGACCCAGACACACTTTTCCACCTTTAATGGTGTATCCTCTGCCATCGACCTAACTCTATGTAGCCCCGGGATCGCTGCCCACTTCCTTTGGGAGGTCCACTCGGATCTATGTGGCAGCGATCACTTTCCCATTCTGCTTTCGCTAATTGAAGACCCTCCCGGTATAGCACGTGCACCACAATGGGTGCTTAAACGTGCTGACTGGGATAAATTTCGCGAGCTCGCCGTATTTGTACAACCCCTTTCTCCGGACGTCGATGTTAATATTGCCCATTTTACTTCGACGGTCATCATGGCGGCGAGGGAATCTATCCCTAAATCCTCGCCAAACCCGCGCCACCATCCTGTTCCCTGGTGGAACGAGGAGTGTAGATTGGCCATTTCTGACCGTCGAAGAGCATTACGTCTCTTCCATCGGCGTCCTACCTTGGATAATCTAGAATCATTCCGGATTATGCGTGCTCGAGCTCGCCGTATCATTCGTGAAAGCAGAAGAGAGTCTTGGAGACAGTTTATATCTACCCTTACAATTTCCACTCCCACAACTAAGGTTTGGGACAATATTCGTAAATTACGTAGTAGCAAAAATACCATCAATAACATACCTGCCCTCATGTCAAATGGTACGCTTGTCTCCTCCCCTGTGGAGGTCGCCAATGTATTGGGCTCTATGTTCACCGCCATATCTAGCACTGCAAGCTACTCAAATGAGTTTGCAGCGCATAAGCGGAACATAGAGCGCCATTCTATTGACTTTGGTCAGAGTCAGGGGGAGGATTACAACTCCCCTTTACTTTAGATGAACTGACCTATGCCATGTCCCAGGCGGGTAGCACAGCTCCTGGCCCCGACGACATTAATTATGAAATGTTGCGCCAGTTACCCCCTGCTGGACGAGCATGTCTGTTGGACCTCTACAATAGTGTTTGGGAATCTCGTCAGTTCCCAACACTGTGGAGGCAAGCAACAATTATCCCTCTATATAAAAGTGGCAAGGAAAAATTAGAACCAACTAGTTATAGACCGATAGCCTTAACTAGTTGTGTATGCAAAATATTGGAAAAAATGATAAATAAACGATTAATATGGTATTTAGAATCCCGCAATCTACTATCAAATATTCAATGTGGTTTTCGCCGCAACCGATCTACGGTGGATCATCTCGTCCGTCTCGAGACGGCAGTTCGTGACGCCTTTCTCCATAAACAGCATCTTTTGGCAGTTTTCTTTGACTTGGAGAAAGCGTACGATACCACATGGCGGTACGGCATTTTAAAAACCCTTTTTAACTGGGGGTTCCGTGGGAACCTCCCTGTTTTTATAGCTAATTTTATGTCAGATAGACACTTCCGGGTAAGGTTAAACAACACCTTATCCGATGATTTTATTCAAGAAAATGGGGTGCCCCAGGGCAGTATTTTAAGCTGTGCGTTGTTCGCCATTGCAATAAATGGCATTGTGGACAACGTACACCTTCCTGTCCGTTCATGCCTCTTTGTGGATGACTACGCAATTTATTGTAGTTCATCGAGTCTCCACAGGGCTGAACGGCAGATACAACTCTCTGTCAACAATCTATGGTCGTGGGCATCGCGTAATGGCTTTCGCTTCTCTTCAGCCAAGACGACGGTCGTCCACTTCCATAGATTACGTGGAATACAACAAGCCCCCAGTATTTTAATGAATCACGTTGTTTTACCTGTCTCGGAGACCGTAAAGTTTCTGGGACTTTTATTTGATTTTAAATTAACCTGGATTCCCCACATCAAAGACCTGAAAGCGAGGTGCATAAAAGCACTCAACCTGCTTAAAGTGGTTAGCGGTCGGTCCTGGGGGGCTGATAGGGAAACCTTGATGCGCCTGTATAGGGCCTTGGTAAGATCGAAACTAGATTACGGCAGTTTAGTGTATGCATCAGCGAGACCTTCGGCGTTGAAGATGCTGGATAGTGTCCACCATGCTGGCATACGACTGGCTACTGGTGCATTTCGTACCAGTCCAGTCGTCAGCATCTGTGCCGACGCCGGTGAGCCCCCTCTCTCTTACCGGCGGTCCTATCTTCTGGCATCTTACGTTTCAAAACTTCACTGCATGCCGGAGCATGTTGCCTACCGACCTGTGTTTCATCCCCCTAACCGTGTCTTGTATGAAACCAAATGGCGTAGTACAAGGCCGGTTGGGATCAGGATGCTATCGGTATTCGACACGTGTGGGATAGTCCTGCCAAAGGCTATCCCCACCTACCCAGGTCGAGTTTCTCCCTGGAAGATTCGCCTACCTCAATGCCATTATGATCTTGCCAAGTTCCCTAAAGCGACCACCCCGCCGATTATATATGAGAGGACATTTAATGAGCTCCTCTCCACTCGCTTTCAGGCTTTGAGCGCATCTATACGGATGGCTCCAAGTGTGGGGCTTCCGTGGGATGCGCATTTGTTGTGGAGGGAAACAATTTTAAATTTGGTTTACCTGGTGAATCCAGTGTTTTTATGGCTGAATTATACGCCATTTTTAAATCTCTGTGTTTTGTGTATCGTAAGTGTCACCGTTCTGTTCTCATCTGCACGGATTCCATGAGTGCTCTGTTGGCATTGTCCACCCTCTACTCTTGGAATCCCCTGGTGCAGATGATACATGAGCAAATTTTAAAAATTGATTCATTAAGCACCCGGCTCGCCTTTTGCTGGATTCCTGGTCACGCCGGTCTCTCAGGAAATGAACTGGCTGACCAGGCGGCCAAGGAGGCGGCACGCCTGCCTCCGGAGGCGAGTATGGGTGTGATGTTTTTAGATCTAAAGGGTTATGTTCGGCGTGGGGTCTTACGCACCTGGCACGAGCAGTGGGTTTCGACCCCTGCTCAGAACAAGCTGCGGTCCATCAGGGACGGTGTGTCGCGGTGGCCCTCTTCTATACGAAAGTCCAGAAGAGAGGAGGTCATCGTGACAAGGCTCCGCGTCGGACACACAACGTTGACCCATGGATTTTTATTGAGAGGGACCCACCTCCAGTGTGTGAGTTTTGCGATGCTCCCCTTAGTGTGTACCACATTTTGGTGGAGTGTCGCAAGTATGCCCCTATCCGCCTGGCACTTAATTTTAAAGGTGACCTTCGGTTTTTACTACGCGATAGCACGGATGGAGTTATATGTTTACTTCGTTTTATACGCCAGGCGGATCTTTTTAATGCTATTTGAGTCACTTTTATAAAGTGACTCATCTGGACTTTCTCATATTGAGTTTTTTTTTAACATTTTAGTATATTTAAATATGTTTGTTTTGTCTTTTTAACGTATTATTTTAACACGTTTTATGATTTTAATGTGTTAAATTTTAATATGTTTGTTTTGTAATTTTAACGTAGTGTATACACCTGTGGTTTTATTTTAGCAGGTGTATCACTTCTTTTATTCTAATAGCCCATTTGAGCGCTCCTATGGAGTGTCTCAAATGGGCATTTTCTCATATTGAGAATAACTGTTTTTAAATTAATTTAAAAATTTTATTATTGTATATTGTTTTATATTTTATCTCTCCACCTGTTTATTCTAACAGGTGGACTATGTGATGTCTCTTCCCATTGGGGATTCTACTGTGTTTAATTTATTTTTAAAGGCCCTAATGACCTTACTGTGTCGACGGGCCTCAAAACAATAATAATAATAATAATAAAATTTCAGCTTCATAGGTCCAAGGGTTTGGGCTGGGCGTTGATGAGTCAGTCAGTGAGTCGGGACTTTTCTTTATATATATATATATATATATATATATATATATATATATATATGAGATTTTGAGAATATTCTACTATAGTAAAATTTTTAATTAAAAAATTAAAAATAACTAAATTAAACTATATGTTGTACCAAGAGAATATAAATAAATATTTCAAAACACAATTATTGTTTGATAAATTATAAATAAAACTGTACAATTTTTAAAAACAGCACGAATAAAATATATATTTAAAATGTTTTCGGTTTAATATATTCAGTTTGATTTCACTTCAAAGATAAAACCGAGATGGCAATCACCTCTTTGATTACATCAGCTACAAAACTTGTTTTACAATTATATTCACTGTTGTTTTTTAACTACTACCTTTGTCAAAATGAATACATGGTTATTTCACAAACTACGGGCTAAGGATTTACTGAACATAAACTCCATATTTTACCATTAAAATATTGGAATAATTACTTTATATCAAAAATATAAATCGTTTGTATTGATACTATTAAATTGTCAATATTTTACATCAACTACTTTTGATCAGAATGGTAATCCATTCAACGAAAGCTTCTAACAGCAATGCCAAAAGCTCTGCATTTACATTTGCTATTAAATAATAAACCATAATTATTATTCATTTAAGAAATAAATTATTATTATTTTTAGTACAGATTCTTAGTACTCGATTTGGCTATACGCCTATCTACTAATTACGGCGTTGGCATCGAGGGAGAGAGGAAAACTATTTTGAAAAAACCATCCGACCGAGATTATAACCTTGTTCTCCCCGTCATTGGCAGTCTAGTCTACTGTGAGAGTGACATCTTAATCTATGCAGCCACCGAAGTGGGTATTTTAAAATTATTGGTTTTTTCACTTAACATTACAGTAGTTTTTATTTTTACTATAAACAGTTAAATATAAATTCTAAAATACTTTTGGTTTTCTTAGATACTTTTCATAGGCGCAGGTGTTGAAATGGTTTAAGAAAGTTTAAAGTGTTGTTAAATTGGTGTGTCAACTATTCAACTAACCAGAATTTTCATTGTACTGGAATTTTTAATGAGGTCTGTCTCTCCCTCCATCTATACACATGTAACTTATAGTCTACTTCCAGTGAAAATTGACAATAATTACACTAACGTATTTTTTATTCCAATTACTACTTTTTATATTGTATATACATATTTAATCAATATAATGGGTTGTTGATTAAAAAAAGTTTGAATGAAGAGGATATGTATAGGAATTTGAATGACAAGCGAGGGGTTAACATTAATTATTTTAAAGAAAAAACATGCTCAATACATTTGATCATGATTCGAACCCCAACCTCTCCATCACCGGCAGACCAGACTAGACAATCCAGAAGTTAGTTTTTGGTGCCCAACGGTTTGAGTTTTACAGCAATTATTAGAATATTAATATTTCTGTGTATGTTAGAACATGGGGTATTTGGAACTTATGGCAATATTCTTCACACTTTTATTTTATCGCTACCTTACAGGTAGCGAGAAAGTATTGTGATCGCTAACAAAACCAAACTCGAGATTTTGATGAATTTCGACGTTTCATGATCTCCCGAACCCGAAATATCTGTTTTTGATCTCCCGTCTGTCTGCCCGTCTGTCTGTAGCTTGGATTAGAGCCTAAACTATTTTATCGATCAGGCTAAAACTTGGTATCTAGGGTTTTCATAGGGTTGCCCCGAGGGGTTTTTGAATTGAATATCTAACCCTAAAATTAAGGGTAGTTTACTGAAGGGTGAAAAGAGAAAAAATCGATTTGATCAAAATAAACTCTAACGATTTTGATTGAATTGAATTTTTAAACATTCATCAATATTACAAACAAAATGGCTACTTTAAATTTTTCGTCAAAATGACTTTAAGGGTTCCGGTCTGATGCACAAATTCTAATTTATTTTATCTTATCTCCCTAATTCTTTGAGATATGAAATTACTTATCATTGCAAATATGTAGGTCTATTTATAATACAAATATTTTATTTGAAACATATATTTATATTTTTTAACTTCTCGAACCCTTAAGGTAAAGTATTCGACCATCAAAAAAAATCTAAGCCGAAATGTTGATGGATGCCGACTTTTCATGACACCCCCCTTCCTCCCCCCCTCCCCCCAGAAGCCTAAAAAGTTGTTTTTACAATGCTGTCTTTGTGTGTGTTTGTCTAACCCTTAAATTAAGAATAGTTTACTAAAGGGCGAAAAGAGAAAATAACTTTTTTCTCAAAATCATTTCTAAAGATTTTAATTAAAAATCATATCTAGGCGTTGGTTGAGATTATAAACAAAATGGCTATTTTTTTTTCCCATTGAAAATTACTTTTTGGGTACTTTACAGAAATGGCAATTTCCATGTCTCCGCAATTATTTGAGATACTAAATAAGTTATCATTGCAAAATTGTAATACTATTAAAAATAAAAACTTTTATTTGAAGAATATTTTTCTTAAATCAATAAAATCAATCAGATCTTAAATCTGAGATATTGGCAAATATATTAATACAATTTTATGAGCTTTATTTGTATAGAGATACTACTTAAATTTTAAAGTATTAATTCTCTAATATCATAAAGTAAGTAAATAAGTAAGTCTCTCATAAAGTTTATGTTCTTTTTCCTTTAACTTCTTAAGGGAAATGTTTGTACAGCAATGATCTATCTCTATTATTTTAGACTCAATAGTCAATATTTACCTTTTTTATTGGACTTGGAGGACTATAAAATTATAAAATTTAAAACCAATAGTCCAAAATGTTTTACGTAAGTATAGCGCAATTGATACTCTGGTTTGTTAGTGTATATTATTTCGTTTCACATAATTATTTTATCAGCTTTGAGTAAATATCTCCATTATATTAAGATTTTTGAGTAAATATCTCAATTTTTAAACAATAGAGCGAGAAAATCCGTGTGGAGTTCGTATTATTTATTTTTATTGTTAATTTTATATTCCATTAATTTTTAAACTCTTATTTACACTCATTTTTGAATTTTGTTAATTTTATATTCTATTAATTTTTGAGCTCTTATTTACAATCATTATATAATTTTGTTTATTTACTTAGTCGTGAACTTGATTAATATACTAATAAGTGAAGTGGTTTATTTATTCCTTTGTGAAATTGTACATATCATTTGGGAAGTTAAATGGTCTATTCACATGTGAACTAGTCCATTTACTCTATCGTGATATTATCAATCTAGTCACTTGTGAACTTGATCAATCTACCACTTTGTGAATTTGTCCAGTATATTATTTTGTGATCTTGTCTGTTCTACTCTTTTCTAAACTTATTCAATACCTATGATTGTATTTTGTGAATTTTAAATATTTTGAAAATAAATTACTTTTCATACTAATTTAAAAAAAAAATCATGAATTATATTTTTATTTAAAATTATATTGATAATTTATTTCAATCTTTTGAGCAAATTATTGATTTTTTTTGAGAATGAAAAAACGATGACATGTTTAAATTAGTTTTAATTTGAATATAAATACAATATCACATATAATTTCAAATTGCCAAGGTTTAACTTTGCTACCTCTAGTCTTAATAAATGTCAAGTTGCACAAATATAGCTATAGCATATATTTGATTCACTTAGCCTGTACAATAGTAAAAATCTTTACACGGAAATAACATCCTATTAACAGTATGTCCTCACAAGTTCAATATATTATTAACTGTGCGTTTTAAAACGAAGAAGACGTCAATAGGTCGTAATGGGATGGCAGAATATTTTGTACAGCTTTAAAGTCTTCGTAAATATACCTAATTTGGCTTCTGTGAGTATTTTAAACACGTCAGGGTACCGTAAAACCTCAGTACTTTTTGTAGTCGATACTTTCAGTATGTATGTCGGTTAAATATTACACCTAGATATGTTATAGTTGGACTCCATATTAGTTTATGATTCTCAACAATAACATTAATATGTTAAGGGTCCTGGTAAAAACGAAATGTGTGTTTGGTTGCTTAAAAGAGTAAATATTAGTGTTATATATATATATATATATGTGTGTGTGTGTGTGTGTGTGTGTATGTGTCAAGCAATCCACAAGAAAGCAGTATGTATTATATCCTTTAAAATTGATGAAAGGCCTAAAATATTTTTTCTAAGTAGTTTGAATTTTTCTAAACCAGTCAATAATCAGTAAACTATCATAAACTTAAGTGTTTGAATTTAAAATTACAGATTTTAAATTCAAACACTTAAGTTTATGATAGTTTACTAATTATTGACTGGTACAGATGGATATCTAGGAAGACTGAATTGTTACGCCCACTTTTTTTTTTATTTAGTTCGAGTACGCCAAGACTTATCATAGTCGCTATGTCAATTGTTACATATAATGTACATACATGTTAATGTCAACTTTCTTACTAAAGGGACAAAGAGGTGGCCGCTGGAAAGAGGAAAATTCAAACACAAGTTTAGCTGAAACACTAATAAATTGTCAAAAATCTGTAATTCGTTATTCAGAAAATGTCCCTGTGGCGCAAGTGCCATAGAAACGATTGCAACTGTTAACTTGGTAGTAAAGCTCTCTTAACGAGTTAGCCATCTTGTGATAACCTTTTCATCGAACTCGAATGTATGCAGTGGCGTAGCTAGAGTTTGTGCGGTCCGGGGTGGTCTCTGAGTTGGTCACCCCTCTCAATACACAACCTACTTCGACAAAAGGTCAAAACGACGTATAATGGGGAAAAACACACCATGTTTCTTTCTGGAGTGAACAATATAATTTTAATGCTACAAAGTTGTTGTTTTTTGTTTTTCTGTTAGTAAAATTGTAGATGATATTTTTGAAGTTTATTTCTTCTGTCAGCTGCTGTTATTGTAATTAAAAGAGCCTGAAATATTAATGTTTGTTCACCACCATTATGGTGATATTTGTTATCATGATTAAATCGGGTCCATGTTTGTTATCCTGTATTATAACAATTAAAAAGGGATGATATCTTATTTTATAAATTAAAAGTCCTGGTATTTTATAGTTCTTATTATAAGTAGATAAACAGTGTTTTGCTCGATATTTCACACGTTATTGACCTTAACTTAAATGCCCGACTATTATGTCATGTACGCGGCATTTTCCGACATGCGAGATTTAGATTCCGGTAAAAACACGGATTAAGATTTAAATAGACTCTACCTACTCGGCTCCTCGTCAGGAAGGAAGTGGGGAGATGCGTACCCTGAAGGGGTATATCAAGCGACATTTCCATCTCGAAATTTATTATGAAAAAATAGGTGCGGTCATCCAGGTGCATTTCTATTTACAAAACTGCGTTGTCTTTTTAAACAGAGACGTAGAATGATGTCACCATACCTTGCAACTTAGCAACATAAAACAAATAAATCTTACTACCAGCGCTCATTTATAATGTCATGATTCTGAATACAGATGTGAATAATAAATTATTGGGGTGTATAATTCCATATCATCACAGCACCCCCCTAATTGCTGGAAAGATTGAACGTGTGTGATATATAACAGCAATTACATAATGTACAAGTTTACTATAAAATGCACTTGAAATTGAATACTTAGAACAAAATCACTTTTACAAACAAATGTTGCTAGTCTATACTTTTTGACATATTTGATGTAATATGTTATACAATGTACATAGCATTTGATTTAATTGTATTAATACTATATGCTATTTATTATACTAAACATTTTATTAATACTCAATGTTTTAAATTATCTAGTTCAATATTCATTGATCGACCCTCTTTAATACCACAGCTATTTTATATGTCCAAGAGAAGATCTTAAACATTTTCCTTTACTTCACAGTTGAATATATTTATTTAGTTTTGTTATTAATTTTATTGTTATAATTTGTTTGCAAGGCACACCAGACCATCTCATTAGATAACTTTAATTCCTTTCCTGGTATTGGCTTAAACAAAATGAATTATGTCGACTATTATCTTACCTTTCTTCAATGACGCAGACTCACCTAAATAGAGTTTATGGGGCAATCCCTCCCATATATACACATATATGTTTAACGACGTGACTCATATTAACCGATGTATATTGGATAAACGACGAATTCTTCACCCTCAACTGGTGCACCTTCTACGAAGACGAGATATTAGATCTACGACTATAATTCATACAATTGGCATACCTATCTATCCACACCAAGTGAATTTAAAACATTACTTCCTTTTATTTAAATACTTTGTATTAATTAAATTCTGTGTTTGTACTGGAGCTATATTTTATTTATTTTGGCCAAGTTTTGCCATAAAAACTGCAAACACACTGGCTTTTTCTCGCGTTCCCTTCCATACCACCTTAACGAAAGCAATGTTTGGTTAGACTATAGACTTGATTGAATGAACGAGAGTTTGTAGTGACACTCGCCTTTTGCTAACTAAAGAACAAACTAACGGTAACAGTAACAGTACCCGCTTCGGTGACCACACGGTATAGGGTTCTACTCTCGCAATAAACTAGACTGCCGATGACGGGGAGATTGTGTTTCTATCCCAGTCGGGTATACTGAGGCTGGTGTTTATTATATGGTTTCTCTCCGTGCAAATGCGGGTACATTTTTTATCTAAATTCAACCTTCCTCGCTCCTAACCGACTAGTGTAATTAGTACATAAGCGTATAACTTGACTGGGTTTAAGACGCGGTGCTAAAAAAACCATTAACAGATCACAAAAAAAAAAATAACGATTTCAACGAGTCCTTTGACAGTTCGATAAATCACAGGAACTACACCCAATACAGAGCGATCGTTTATAAGGAGACCAAGAACTCTCTCGAAAGATCCAGAAGACAACGCAGGAAAGCGCGTCGTGATTGGTCACCTGTGTGGAAGTTTGAGAAACACTGACCGCGATGATTGGCCGGTGGACG
Source organism: Timema cristinae (assembly GCA_039000515.1). Taxonomy (NCBI): domain Eukaryota; kingdom Metazoa; phylum Arthropoda; class Insecta; order Phasmatodea; family Timematidae; genus Timema; species Timema cristinae. The sequence continues at coordinate 47,006 of JBCFYV010000378.1, forward strand.
TGGGTGCTCTGAATAAAAGTTACAAAACGCTCAGATTAAAATAAAATAAAATAAAAGGATGCTGTAAAGAGACCATTCACATTTCTAGGCCCATTTAAAAGATCACTCTCCAAATTAATAACATACATAGGTGACCTGGCGGTCTAGGGGTAAGGTGTCAGACTTCTAAGCTGGCGGCCGGGGTTCAATCCTCGGTCCCGGCAAAAATTTATCTGATTACCAAACCCTTCCTTCACCTCTGACAAGACATCCTGTGAATGTGGGGAATACAAGGCCGCCACCGTGGTTCGGATTCCACGTTAAACTGTAGGTCCTTCATTTCATCTCACAATCACCCTACCATTACACATTAGCGTAAGTGCGTATAACCCGAATGGGTAGTAAGACGCGGCGCTAATAATAATAATAATAATAATAATAATAATAATAATAATATACAGATACGTCAGTGCTTTAATACAGGTTTTCTTCTCGTTATTTCGTTTTCTTTAATCTTTGTGTTGGGTGGGGATAGGGGGGTTGAACACATCCTTAGACACCCCCGTGGGCGCGCCACTGGCCACCTATTCAACCTCAGAGTAGGTCTTATAACCACAGAATCGCCGGCTAGCGCTTCAGGAGTTGAAACAATCACACTTAAGACGGCCGCGACGGTCAGCGAGAAAGTATCAATCGCTGTGTCGTTTTCTGGAACTACTTCTATATCATGTCTAAGCTTATACTTCTTTCATCCCTCACCTGCAACCATGTTAATAACCAAGAGGGGAAATAAATTATTATTAGCACCGCGTCTTACTACCCGTTCGGGTTATACGCACTTACGCTAATGTGTAATGGTAGGGTGATTGTGAGATTAAATGAAGGACCTACAGTTTAACGTGGAATCCGAACCACGGTGGAGGCCTGACATTCCACACATTCACAGGATGTCTTGTCAGAGGTGTAGGAAGGGTTTGGAAATCAGATAAATCTGTGCCGGGACCGAGGATCGAACCTCGGCCGCCAGGATAGAAGTCTGACACCTTACCCCTAGACCACCAGGTCACCTACAGGGGGGAAATAAAGAGAGGAGAGGAAGGAAAGTTCGCTGCTAGTTCTCAAATAGTTTAACATTTTATTTTGTGAGCCTATTATTATTATTGGCACCGCGTCTTACTACCCGTTAGGGTTATACGCACTTGAGCCTATCAAAAATTACTTTCTTTGTTAGAGGAAGGCTAAATCTAGAGTTATTTTTCATCCAGCCTTGTCTCAAAATGTGGTTAAAAAGTCGTTGAAAATGAGCTAATGTCATATTTTCACACCTTTTTTTTCTATTAATAAAACTCGAACCAAAGGGTTGTTGAGTAAAAAGAGCCCTGATGGAATCTTTCGACTTTATTTTGGCGTTAACTAAATTTTTAAATAACGCATCGTAATACTAAATATTGCGGCCAAGGCCGTAGCCAGCCAATAATTTCGAGGGGGGGGAGGGGGGTGTTGTTGATGGACACATACCCCAATTGTCGGAGTCTAGAAAAGATTCTAAATGATAAACAGTTTTAGAAGCTATCTGAAATGTTTTTATGGCAACATACGCCTAGTGCCGAAGGCTAAGAAAATTCTAGATATCAAACACTTCTAGAAGCTCCCCAAAGTGCTTTTTATGGTAAAACAGCCCTCTAATTTTTACTTGTACCTTAATTTTGATATGGTTTGAACCATAAATAAAGCCATATATATGAACACAATTTATATACATGTATAAATGTTGTTCATACAATTTCGGGAGTAGGGGGGGGGGGGGGGGTTTGAACCCCCAAAGCCTTCCTTCCCCTGACTACGACCTTGATTGCGTCAGAGCTGAACATGAGCGCGGCAATTTCTCACCTACCGAGGCCGCCCTCTTAACACTTGTTAGACTATTTCGTGTGAAAGGCGGAAGATACCATCAGGTCGGTGTATCTTAGAGCCAGCAACCCTAATACAATTTAAATCCTGCGGTAGTTATATTACCCTTCCAAAGATTAGGTTAAGTTCATTACGTGGCTAATGGCCTCTGAAAACTAATTAGTCTTCTCACCTGAGAATTCCTTGAACTGTGGGGAGTGCGTATAGAGGGGTTGAAGGGGAGGGATAGGAATATAGTGTGAAGGGGAAATATCACAAGAAATAGTTTCTTTTTAAAACATACAACTAAAATTAATTCATGCAAGCCATGTTAAGAAAACATTGTCAAAATACAGTTTTATATTTATTACTCTAACGATCTATTGTTGTACATCCGGTAATTTATCTCAGTGGGTCGCGTGTCTGCTTACTGAGCTAAGGCTATGGGTGTGATTCCCGGCAAAGGCCGAAACATTTATTATTGGTGAAAGGTGGATTTCTCCTTTCGCAGGCACGTATCCAGAATTTTCTTTTGGGCGTCTCATTCTTCAAATATCGTCAGACGGTGACGATCATCACAAGACTAAACAGCGTGGGGGCTGGACAAATCTGGCCCGCACGGAGAAGAAAATATATCAAAATTTCGTACAAAAATATATTGAAGTAGACCCATTCTCCTATTCACTAATAATTCATATACTTTTTATAGAATAAATTTATACTTTTGGAATTAAAAATGTAGTTTACACACAGTTTAACCATCAATTTCCATTCAAGATAATTTTTTATCTTTTTATAATAATTTTTAATTTTTGTTTGTATTTCAAGGGGGTCTTTAGCCCCAAGAGCCCCCCTTCCTTGGATACGTTATTGCCCTTTCGCATTGATAAATTAACAACCGAGGGACTGGGCGTTGTGTCTGTTCTAGAACTAAGTTAGTTTGTAATTCGCGCGCTGATATGATCAATCAATTCAGAAAGTTAACGTTACATAATATATACAAAAATATTGTGTTAACTTTTTGGTCTCTCAAAATCAACGAGAGCTAATGTGGTTTATCGTGATCACTGTGGAGCAGCTCGGCACACGTTGTCCAAGAATATCGGCCATACTCCTTACTTTGGACACATACACTATTGATTCTTCTAAATATTGGAACACTAAACATGTTTAACAAAAACACGTCTAGAGCCAGGAATATTCTCGCCTCTAGGATCATTGGGTGGCTAAAAAGCTACGACTGGACTGTATTAGAGTAGCTGCCGGGATAAAGACCAAGTTCTTTTTTTTAATTTGCCTGTATCTGGTCTTTGACAACAAACAATTTTAGGGATCTTCTAAATAAAGTTAGTGTTGATTGCAATACTCAAAAACTATCCCAAATGAATCAATTTACTACTACTACTACTACTACTACTACTACTGCCACCGCCACTACCACTACAACCGCCACCACCACTACCACTACCACCGCCACCACCACTACCACTACCACTACCACCGCCACCACCACTACCACTACCACCGCCACCACCACTACCACTACCACTACCACCGCCACCACCACTACCACTACCACTACCACCGCCACTACCACTACCACTACCACCGCCACCGCCACCACCACTACCACTACCACTACCACTACCACTACCACTGCCACCGCCACCGCCACCGCCACCACCACCACCACTACCACTACCACTACCACTACCACCACCACTACCACTACCACTACCACCACCACTACCACTACCACAGAGGAGACGGGAACAAAGGAACAAAAAAGTTTTTTGGGGCTCTATATTCTCCTCCCCTTCTCCCAGTTAATGTTAACAAATTTTGATGCTTATAAAAGCTATTTTAAGAAATGCCCGCCAGAATTTTTTTTAAAATAAATTATATTCCCTACAATCTATTTGAAGTGGTCCTTACCAAGAATATTTTGAAATTTGGAATGCCCTATAAGCTATTTAGAGTGTTCTTAGCCTGATTTTATTTTTAAGAAAATAGATGCTTCTTAAAGCTATTTGGAATGGTCCTTTCCTGGATTTTTTTTTCAATTAGAACCTTTAAAAGATAATAGAAGCGGTCATTATTTGGATTTAAAAAACAAAAAACAAACAAATAGAAGATGTTTAGAGTGGCCCCCTACGGGTATTTCTTTTAATAATCGAATGCTTCTAGAAATAATTCTAGATAGTCACCTGGAATTCTTTTTAAAATTTAAGTGCATCTCTAAATTATTTGAAGTGGACCTTCCCTGACAATTTTTTGTAAAGTGACTGCCTCTTTAAGTTATTTGAAGTTTGATACGAGACCATATTTATATTTAATATCAAAAACTTCGGAAATCTCTGGTGGAGAGGGGGGGGGGGGTAACCCCAAAAATACCTTCCTACATCCTTTCACTACTATTATTCACTTAATAAAAAACTTCACTTCGTAAAAAAATTCACCTTTCATAAATTAAAGCATTCAATAAATTAGTAGGACAAACAATGGAAATGACTTTAAATATTCCAAAATTTGTTGTAAGACATTAATAAGACAATATTCTTCTTGTAAGTAAACTTAATATGAGTTAAATAGTAAACATTGTTTATATGATACATTTTTAATAAACAATTTCATGTTCTATTTACTTCTTTATATATATAATTTATTTATAATCATGCCTTTGAATGTAGAACTAGCCTATTACCGTTTTACTTGCTTTTTTTTTAAATAAGGGAGTAGAATAAATTTGAACACCATTTTTTTGTCTCTTTTCCTCCACACCCGACAAATAATTGTTTCTTCACTGACGAAAAAAGTTAAACCAAATCTTCTTTTTCTAACTAAACCTCTGCAGATAAATAATACAATGTGTTGTAAAATAAAAATAAAATAAAAATCCTTTGCATAGAATATTTTAGAGCGCCCTGGTTAGTTTAAACTCGACCTTATATAAAAAATAAAGAAATTGAAGAGAACAGGAGGAAAAGAGGGAAAGTTCAATTTTAGCTCAAAATGAGTTGGTACTGCCATCTGTTATGCAATTACTAAACCTTTCTAATGCCCTCTAGATTATGGTTAAAAGAGGTCTACATCACATTTAAATTAATTAATAAGAAAACAGTATTTGTTGGGGTCATTACGGGGTTTGAGATATAAGAGTTGTTGTCATTGGAAATGTGTATAATGTGACTCCTCCTATTTCCCTTGTACTCTTCATTTTACCAAAAATCGATAAGGAGGAAGTTTCAAATAAAGTAATAGCTGTCGCCGTCCCTCCTTCCGTGGGCAGGATCTGTCAGGATATCTTGCGAGGAAGGGTAAGCTCGGTGGGAAGGTAGTCGGCTGGGTTCGAAATGATACTGGAGGTTTACGAATTTTAGTTTAATGGTAGCACTAAGAGGTAATACAAAATGTGATGTTAAATGCGATACACAGGAACTTGGACGTTCATACTCGTGGAAGAACTGGTTTAAACTTGGAAAACTTAGATATAATGTGACAGATAAGATTCGCGACCCTCTAAAAAAACTCGAACTCGGGACTCTGGGCTCAGCGGTCGCCCTCTAGTACGAGCACTACTGATGACCCGAAGTTACTAGTCTGCTATGGTCCGGCGTCGGGTAGCGTCACTGCCTCCGAAATAGATGATTATGTGTCAGACCTGATGATAACAAAACAAATACTTTTATAGCCTGATCTGGCCTCGTTACTTCACAACTAGTGCAGGATTGTTGTGAATAGTCAGTATTCCTCTTCAATGTTTTCTGATTCATTACATCAGGTTTGTTAAACCAGCGCTTTCAGTCACGTAGGTCCAATAAAGTTGTGCAAGTCAAAATAAACATCCCAATCTAGCTCATGGTAGAGACATAGTAGTATTAAATAAAATTAAACAAAACATTTGAAAAATTATTTTAAGGTCCTACATTACACGAAAAATTATATTTGAATTAACTCTAAAATAACATAGAGTACATTTATTACACGTGTACACCGTTATATTGTAAGGCCTTGTTTCTTACCAGAATATTACTATATATTATGAATCTGATAAGAAAAATGGCTATTTAGAAGGTTCTTTTTACCAGTTTTACTATGGAAGTGGACTTATGGAGTAAAAGATGTTGACAACGCAAAGAAAAGTCCTGTTTTTCCTTGACCTTTGAGTATTTTGCAGTCCGACACCTTAGCTCAGTCGGTAGCGTGTCTGTGTACTGATTCCTGGCATGGGCGAAAAGTTTAAAATTGGTGAACTGTGTCGGATTCATCTTTCACAGTGATAAATTAATGTCCGGGTGCTAGATGTTATGTCTGTTCTAGATCTAAGTTAGTTTATAAGTCGTTTGCTGATATAATCAGTCGGTTCAGAAAGTGCACGTTAAATACCTCAAATAAATGAAGGGGGGGGGGGAAAAAATTAAATGAGCATTTTTGTTTGCCTGTTCTGCTATAGTTGCCAAAGGCGACGACCGATTTTAACGAAATATGGCAGATAACTTCTTTGAACCAGGGCGAACGACGTACGCATATGGTTTTGTCATTTGATTATTTTTTAAAGATGGCGGCTACTCAAAAAGTCTTTTGTTTGATTGCTTAGCGCAAGTGATTTGAATTTAATAGTTTAAGCAATCAATCGATCATCAGGGTGAATTTTGTAGAAATTTTGACATAGCCTATATTACGAGACTGACATCTTAAACAATTTAAATTTGAACAACTTTTATTCTTCATTAATATAATATAATATTGAATATAACATTCATTTGTTTTCTGTGTATCTTGTTTACCCTGCAAAAATATCAACTTCGAATCCAAGGAGAAATTGAGAGAGAAATTTCAACTTGAAATCCAAGGAGAAATTGAAAGAGAAATTTCAACTTGAAATCCAAGGAGAAATTGCAAGAGATATTTCAACTTGAAATCCAAAGAGAAATTTATTCAAAGAAATCTTAAGACTGTAGTTGGTTTAATAAATTCCGTCACGTTAAAACTCCTCAACTTAAAAACATGGAGGAAGCATGTAACACTATTGAATTAAATCGAGCCACGTCGGGCGTAGATTAAAACACTACGGATTAATTCTCAGATATAATAATGCTGTGACGATGTTTAAGTTGTCTATAGCTCCGTGGTCGAGCGCCTATCATCACTGTATGGAAAATATACCGTTTAACCAGCTGTCTATAGCTCCGTGGTTGAGCACTAATTAAATCGGTATATTAATAAAATTAAAGAAAGAGAACTGTTGATGGCTGTTTATTCACACACGGTTTATTTAAATGACAGCTGTTAATTACTTATACATACTCCAATTAAATACTTTATATCAATGCACACTTGTGATATTAATGTAAGTTATTTTATACTCCCCCCTGCGGGACGGGGTTTAGAATAGTCCCGCAGTAACCCCTGCTTGTCGTAAGAAGCGACTAAAAGGAGAGGCTTCTGTGCAGGACGTACCTCGTGTGGGACAAACCTATCCTATATCTTTCCATTCACATAATTTTCTTCTTCCTTCACTTTCCCCCCTTTTTTCACCCTTCCCCCTTCGCTTTATCTACCCTTACCTTTTTCTTCCTTTCCCCCACCGTTCATCCTGCACAGAGGCCTTTGGCCTTTCCGTTGACGACCTTGGCAACTAACCCGGCTCTCCTCTGTTTATTATTGGATACCACTGCCTTGAGCTCCTAAATGAAAGTGTGCCGGTTGCAATATCTTAGTAGAAGGGCCTTAGGGATGACAATAACCGGGTACCCTACTTTGAGAAAAGATCGGTTGCGTTCATGAGGGCCCGGACGTAAAATTGGCACTTTCCTACACCCACTTGCTGCGACGACCTCTCTCTCGGCGATGCTCTATGCGAAGGTTGTCATGTCTGGCGTCGTATAGAGCCTCTCGTCGGGACAGTTAACAGGGCCATATGTGGTAGAACCAACATGGATCACCCTGGGTCTACGATCCGAATATTGTGTAGGTTGTCCCCAATCATGGCATGGCCGACAACATTGTCGCCGCTGGCACCGTACTGCCAAACCCTGCTGGCAACTCACTGCCCGGCCCCCCACAGGGCCGTAATATCGATAAGAGGCGGAAACGGGTAAGGCCGTCCAGCCCTCAATTAGAAGAAATCCAGGAGGTGGTGAGGCCCCAGCCCCGCTTCCTGGTAATGTCTCGAGTGGACGAAGGTGAGAACATGAAACGGGTGAACCCATTTATGCTCGAAAGAGCGATAAATGGTGCAGCCAAGGCAAGTGTGTCTATAAGAAAACTTCGTGACGGCACCATTCTCATTCAGACAACATCCGACATCCAATCAGGCAACATACTGGCTCTTAAAGAAATACCGTTGAGCAATACGCCTCGTATACTGGTGAAGGTGGAACCCCACAGGTTCCTCAATGTTTGCAAGGGAGTGGTCACTTGCTATGACCTCGACTGCGTGAGCATTGAGGAAATCTGTGAGGAGCTAGCCCCTCAGAATGTCACTGAAGTATACCGCATAGTAGTGAAAAAGAACGGCAGTGAGAAAAAGACTGACACTTATATCACGACTCCAACCCTTCCAAAGGAGGTCCGAGCGGGTTTCCACGTGCTCAGGGTCCGGCCGTATGTCCCTAACCCTCGGCGCTGCTTTCAGTGCCAGGAGTTTGGACATACTAAGCTGTGATGCCGTGGTAAGCCAACCTGTGCGGATTGCGGACAGGAGGCTCACGATACACCGTGTGAGTCTCCTAAATTCTGCGTTAACTGCAAGGGTTCGCACTCTGCTTGGTCTCGGGCTTGTCCGAAATGGAAGGTGGAGAAAAAAGTGCTGGAGATACAAACTGAAAAGAAGATTCCATACAACCAAGCACGCAAAGAATACGTATCTAGCCAAGCTCCGGTATTTCAGACCTCTTACAGTCAGATAGTTTCCCAGAATATCAATTGCCCCAACTGCCATTGCGCAGTTAACATTTCAAAGCCTTCTTCGAGACCCGTGCCACTGACCTCTACTCGAGAAAAAAAATAGTAATAGCGCGCCAACAACGGTGGCGATGAAATTAGTGCCCAAGGTGTAAACTTCGGAGATGTTGTCTCCACCACCTGTGCCACCTAGGAGTCCTCCTCGTGGCCCTCCTCGGAGAACATCCCCGAGTCCACCTCGGTTAACCCCCCCGAATCCACCTCGGGGAGCCCCCCCGGGTCCACCTCGGGGAACCCCCCCGACTCCATCTCGGGGAACAAAAGTATTTGCGGCCGTTGTTTGTTCGCCCTCTCTAGTCTCTGAGTCTTCGGAGGTAGGAGTGGGTGGCGAAACAGGTGAGGCCGCCAAGGCTAGTCCTGCTAGTGCCTCAAGAAGGGCCCAACGAGGTATCGCCGAAATTAACGGTTTAAAAAAAAAAGCGTCGAAGGCTATAACAAAGCCTTCGCGCACCGACCCAACGCCAAAATCTCTTCTGGAGAAACAAAAGCCTCTCTTGAAACGAGAGGTCCAGGAGAGACTCGGCAAGGCAAGAGGACCTAAAAAGGTCAATAACCAATTTTTACTTTTGAGAGATAGCGACATGGATTGCGTGGATGAATAAACCTATATTTATACATAATGTCGCTACTACAATGGAATTGTAGGGGTTTCTATGCTCGTGTAGAGGAAATTAAACAACAAATTTCTTCCCTGCATCCTTCCATCTTGTGTTTGCAGGAGACCCACTTCCGCCCAAATGACAACCCGATGCTTCGTGGGTACGATGTGTATCGTACCGACAAGCCTTTCTTTGATCGGGCTAGCGGAGGTGTGGCTATATTCGCACGAAGCAATATATATCACAAAAATATTAACATCGTTTCCGATCTCCAAGTTATCGCTGTCCGAGTCTCCCTTGCTTTGGAGATGACAGTATGCTGCATATACCTCCCGCCAGGTGAACGTATTTCGAAGAGGAGCTTAGAGGCCCTCTTTATGCAACTTCCCGCCCCCTATATCATCTTGGGGGACTTTAATGCACATAACCTGGTGTGGGGATCTAATTTTACAGATGCCCGCGGGAGGATGGTAGAGGATATTCTTGTCTCGGGAAACCTGGTGCTAATGAACACCGGGACCCAGACACACTTCTCCACTTTTAATGGTGTATCCTCTGCCATCGACCTAACTTTATGTAGCCCAGGTATCGCTGCCCTCTTCCTTTGGGATGTCCAAACGGACCTATGTGGAAGCGATCACTTCCCTATACTGCTTTCCCCACTCCAAGATTGCCCAAGTACAGCACGAGTTCCCCAATGGGTGATTAAACGTGCCGACTGGGATAAATTCCGCGAGCTCGCCGTTTTCCACGAATCCCCTTCTCCTGACGTCGATGTTAAGACTGAGTATTTTACTTCGACGGTCATCGCGGCGGCGAGGGCCTCCATCCCTAAATCCTCGCCAAATACGCGCCACCGTCCAGTTACCTGGTGGAGCGAAGAGTGTCGGTTGGCTATTTCTGACCGTCGAGGGGCCCTACGTCTTTTTCACCGACGTCCTACATTGGAGAACCTGGAGTCATTCCGGATTCTACGTGCTCGAGCTCACCGTATACTTCGTGAAAGCAGAAGAGTGTCTTGGAGAAAATTTATTTCAACCCTTACAATATCCACTCCCACAACTAAGGTTTGATATAATATCCGTAAATTACATAATAGCAACATTTCCAACAACAATATACCTGCCCTAATGTCTAATGGTTCACGTGTCTCCTCCCCTGTGGAGGTCGTAAATGTATTGGGCTCGATGTTCGCCGTTATTTCTAGCACTGCGAGCTACACTAACGAGTTCGCAGTTTATAAGCGGAACATCGAGCGCCATGCTATTGATTTTAGTCGAAGTCGGGGGGAGGATTATAACTCCCCCTTTACCAAAGATGAACTGACATATGCCCTGTCCCAGGCCGGCAGCACAGCCTCTGGTCCAGACGACATTCATTATGAGATGTTACGTCAGCTGCCCCCTGCCGGACAGGCACTTCTTTTAGACCTCTATAATAGTGTTTGGGAATCTCAGACGTTCCCCTCACTATGGAGGCAAGCAACCGTTATACCCATATATAAAAATGGCAAGGATAAATTAGAGCCAACTAGCTATAGACCAATAGCTTTAACTAGTTGTGAGTGTAAAATATTGGAAAAAATAATTAATAAGCGACTTATATGGTATTTAGAATCCCGCAATCTGCTATCTAATATTCAATGTGGTTTTCGCCGTAACCGATCCACGGTGGATCACCTTGTCTGTTTAGAGACGGCTATTCGTGACGCTTTTCTCCATAAGCAGCATCTTCTTGGTGTCTTCTTCGATCTGGAGAAAGCGTACGATACCACCTGGCGGGACGGCATTTTGAAAACACTTTTTAATTAGGGGTTTCGAGGAAACTTTCCTTCTTTTATATCCAATTTTATGTCGGATAGACACTTCCGGGTAAGCTTGAATAACACCTTATCCGATGATTTTATTCAAGAAAATGGGGTGCCTCAGGGTAGTATTCTTAGCTGTACGTTGTTTACTATCGCAATAAAAAGCATTGTTGACAATGTGCGCATGCCTGTACGGTTATGCCTCTTTGTGGATGACTTCGAAATTTATTGCAGTTCGTCAAGTCTCCACAGGGCTGAACGGCAGATAGAGCTCTCTGTCAACAATCTTGGATCGTAGGCATCGCGTAATGGCTTTCGCTTCTCTGCAGCCAAGACGACGGTTGTCCACTTTCATAGAACACACGGAATACAGCCAGCCCCCAGTATTTTAATGAACCACTTTGTTTTACCAGTCTCAGAAAGATAAGGTTTCTGGGACTTTTATTTGATTTTAAATTAACCTGGATTCCCCACATCAAAGACCTGAAAGCGAGGTGCATAAAAGCACTCAACCTGCTTAAAGTGGTTAGCGGTCGGTCCTGGGGGGCTGATAGGGAAACCTTGATGCGCCTGTATAGGGCCTTGGTAAGATCTAAACTAGATTACGGCAGTTTAGTGTATGCATCAGCGAGACCTTCGGCGTTGAAGATGCTGGATAGTGTCCACCATGCTGGCATACGACTGGCTACTGGTGCATTTCGTACCAGTCCAGTCGTCAGCATCTGTGCCGACGCCGGTGAGCCCCCTCTCTCTTACCGGCGGTCCTATCTTCTGGCATCTTACGTTTCAAAACTTCACAGCATGCCGGAGCATGTTGCCTACCGACCTGTGTTTCATCCCCCTAACCGTGTCTTGTATGAAACCAAATGGCGTAGTACAAGGCCGGTTGGGATCAGGATGCTATCGGTATTCGACACGTGTGGGATAGTCCTGCCAAAGGCTATCCCCACATACCCAGGTCGAGTTTCTCCCTGGAAGATTCGCCTACCTCAATGCCATTATGATCTTGCCAAGTTCCCTAAAGCGACCACCCCGCCGATTATATATGAGAGGACATTTAATGAGCTCCTCTCCACTCGCTTTCAGGGCTTTGAGCGCATCTATACGGATGGCTCCAAGTGTGGGGCTTCCGTGGGATGCGCATTTGTTGTGGAGGGAAACAATTTTAAATTTGGTTTACCTGGTGAATCCAGTGTTTTTATGGCTGAATTATACGCCATTTTTAAATCTCTGTGTTTTGTGTATCGTAAGTGTCACCGTTCTGTTATCATCTGCACGGTTTCCATGAGTGCTATGTTGGCATTGTCCACTCTCTACTCGTGGAATCCTCTCGTGCAGATGATTCACGAACAAATTTTAAAAATTGATTCATTAAGCACCCGGCTCGCCTTTTGCTGGATTCCTGGTCACGCTGGTCTTCCAGGAAATGAACTGGCGGACCAGGCGGCCAAGGGGGCAGCACGTATGCCTCCGGAGGCGAGTTTGGGTGTCATGTTTTTAGATCTAAAGGGTTATGTTCGGCGTGGAGTCTTACGCACCTGGCACGAGCAGTGGGTCTCGACCCTGCTCAGAACAAGCTGCGGTCCATCAGGGACGGTGTGTCGCGATGGCCCTCTTCTATACGAAAGTCTAGAAGAGAGGAGGTCATCGTGACGAGACTCCGCGTCGGGCATACTGCATTGACCCATAGTTTTTTACTAAGAGGGGATCCACCTCCAGTGTGTGAGTTTTGTGATACTCCCCTTAGTGTGCATCACATTTTGGTGGAGTGTCGAAAACTAGCCCCTATCCGTCTGGCTCTTGATTTTAAAGGTGACTTACGTTTTTTATTACGCGATAGTGCGGATGGAGTTATTTGTTTACTCCGTTTTATACGCCAGGCGGATCTTTTTAATGCCATTTGAGTCACTTTAATAAAGTGGCTCTTTTGGATAATATCTCATATTGAGATCTTTTTAACAGTTTTATTACAATTTAACATGTTGTTTTGTCTTTTTAACGTATTATCATTTTAACATGTTTTGTCTTTTTAACGTGTTATATTTTAATATGTTTGTTTTGTCTTTTTATTGGAGTGATACACTTGTGGTTTTTTTTTTAGCAGGTGTATCACTTAATTTATACCAAGAATCCATTTGAGCACTCCTATGGAGTGTCTCAGATGGTGAATGTTTTATCTCTTTCCCCTATGGGGATTTTATTATGGTTTTAATATATTTCAAGGCCCTAATGACCTAGATGTGTCGATGGGCCTTTAAACCACAATAATAATAATAATCCATGCGTGCTCTGTTGGCATTGTCCACTCTCTACTCGTGGAATCCTCTCGTGCAGATGATTCACGAACAGATTTTAAAAATTGATTCATTAAGCACCCGGCTCGCCTTTTGCTGGATTCCTGGTCATGCCGGTCTTTCAGGAAATGAACTGGCGGACCAGGCGGCCAAGGAGGCGAGTCTGGGTGTCATGTTTTTAGACCTAAAGGGTTATGTTCGGCGTGGGTCTTACGCACCTGGCACGAGCAGTGGGTCTCGACCCCTGCTCAGAACAAGCTGCGGTCCATCAGGGACGGTGTGTCGCGATGGCCCTCTTCTATGCGAAAGTCTAGAAGAGAGGGGGTCATCGTGACGAGACTCCACGTCGGGCATACTTCACTGACCCATAGTTTTTTACTGACAGGGGATCCACCTCCAATATGTGAGTTTTGCGATGCTCCTTGGAGTGTGTATCACATTCTGGTGGAGCGTCGTAAATATGCCCCTGTCCGCCTGGCTCTTGATTTTAAAGGTGACCTACGTTTTTTATTACGCGATAGCGCGGATGGAGTTATTTGTTTACTCTGTTTTATACGCCAGGTGGTCTTTTTAATGCCATTTGAGTCACTTTTATAATGTGGCTCTTTTGGATATTATCTCATATTGAGATCCTTTTTAACAGTTTTATTACAATTTAACATGTTGTTTTGTCTTTTTAACGTATTATCATTTTAACATGTTTTGTCTTTTTAACGTGTTATATTTTAATGTTTGTTTTGTCTTTTTATTGGAGTGATACACTTGTGGTTTTTTTTAGCAGGTGTATCACTTAATTTATACCAAGAGTTCATTTGAGCACTCCTATGGAGTGTCTCAAATGGTGAATATTTTATCTCTTTCCCCTATGGGGATTTTATTATGTTTTTAATATGTTTCAAGGCCCTAATGACCTCGATGTGTCGACGGGCCTCTAAATAATAATAATAATAATATTTTTATACTGGTGACCTGGTGGTCTAGGGGTAAGGTGTCAGACTTCTGTGCTGGTGGCCGGGGTTCAATCCTCGTCCCGGCCAAGATTTATCTGATTACCAAACCCTTCCTTCACCTATGACAAAACATCTTGTGAATGTGGGGAATCCCAGGCCTCCACCGTGGTTCGGATTCCACGTTAAACTGTAGGTATTTCATTTCACTATCACCCTACCATTACACATTAGCGTAAGTGCGTATAACCCGAATGGGTAGTAAGACGCGGTGCTAATAATAATAATAATAATAATAATAAATAATATTTTATACTGTGTTAGACTGTGACTGCCAGTGTGTGGCTCTGACTGACTTGTGCGTGGCTGCGGGGGTGTTATGCGGGTGGATCCCTTGCTTGTGTGTTGCTGTTTTGGGATCTCTGGCTGATACGCACAAACGGTTTATATATGACATATCCCTTGCATCTTTCTCCCCTCGTCAACAGTGTAAAAACTAACTAGTAGAAAGAGTCCTGGCAACAGGTGTTGTGAAGGCTAGCTTCTTATTGGTATAGAGAAGTGGCGTCTTTGCCAAATACTGCGTAGTTGTTCCTTTAACAGGAAATATTGTATAAAAAAAATTTACTGGTAAAACCCTTTTCACATTATTTCTGAGAAGCGCGTGTTTCTACATGGATGAATCATAAAAGGATACACTACATATGTACTTTTAAGAAAAATTACCATCATCCATGACTTTTTATATATTTTAGATTGATTTGAATCAATATCATTACAAGCGAGGTCTACTCTTCATAGAACTATAGTTAAACTTCCTCGAACAAGCTGACTTAAACTGGCTGGGATGTAGACTTCATTCGCCGCGTTAGTGAATAACCGGCAATTTAATTTACCAAGGGTATCTGAGGAGTATTTTTTACACTAAAAAGCACTAGATTCATGTTTTTATTTAGGAGAGTTTAATGGTAGCAAATTTAAAAAAAAATCGTTCCAATGAGTAGGCTATGAAAGATTGTGTGCTACAATTCTTTCTAAAATAAGATTTGAAATTTCAATAATAACTTCTCATTTTCAATTTACTTTGTGTAAACTTAATTTCTAAAAATCCTTGATCCTATTTGTTACTTTCTCCTGACACCTCGGAGAGAAAGTATTGTGATCGTCGAAAATATCAAACTCAAGATTTTGATTAATGTCGACGTTTCATAACCCCTGAAACCCAAAAAAGTTGTTTTCGCAATGCAGTTTATATCTTTTAACGATTGGGCTAAAACTTGGTATCTAGGGTTTTCATAAGTTCCCCACGAGTTTTTTTTTTTAAATTAGGCATCCAACCCTAAATTTAAGGGTAGTTTACTGAATGGCAACAAGAGAAAAAGTTGATTTTCTTGAAATTCACTCTAACGATTTTGATTAAATGATATATATATATAAGGTTTTATATTATAAACAAGATAGCAGTTCTCATTTTCTCATGAAAATGACTTTGAGGGTACTTTACATGGAGGAAATTTTCCAATGTTCATCATTTCTTCACAACTATTTGAGATACGAAATCAGTTATCATTGTAAAGTTGTAAAACTATTAAAAATAAAAATCTTTTTATTGAAATATATTTTTATAAAACCAATATCTTCTGAGCTATAAGCAAATAACTATACTTTTTTACTCAGGTCTTTGAAGATGAATTTAATTCTTATGCCCTTTGGTGGACAAAGATGTTTCTTTTCTCAATTTTTCTGTAACAGTGTTCCTAGTTCCTAATGACATTGAGTAAGTAACAGTGTATTTTATTTCATTTATGATATTTGGTGTTGGGTTTCTACAACAATGTATAGACCTATTATTTAGTTTTACAAATCTTACGAGTTTTTAGTGAATGCATATTTTAAAATAAAGAGGGAGAAAGTCGGTGGGGTACTTTGTACAATATTTTCAAAACTTATTTTAATGTGTAACAAAAGTTTCAGAACTGATCTATGAGGCCCGTAGTTCCCACACCGACTAAAACCACCCTAACTCGAATACACCAACTATAACAACTTTAGATATAATAGATGAGTTGGGTGTGTACTTGCGTGCTTGACTCTGACTCAAGAGGATGGAAATCGATACCCAACTAAGTGGGTTGGATTTACGCCGTCATACACAGTGCTAGTCAACCCGCCACACTCCCCTGCACTCTATGAGCCCTACACTGTAGTACCAGCTGTATAAAGAAGCTACATGCTATCAGAAGATGACATTTTAGTTAAGTTTGGGATAGCCATAAAACTTGTCAAGCTAATTGAAGTATGTTTGGCTGATACGCGTGGCAGGGTACTGGCTAAGTCTCACTTATCACAGCACTTCTTAACCGGGGGGCCACAAAATGTGTTTCGGGGGGCCTCGAAACAATCATTTTAAATGTTATTTGCTTCTTACCGATGTCAATTATCCTACATTTTACGTTTTGGAAGAAATAATTTGATGATCGTAAGCATGTAAGCATAATATACTCTCAATTTCCGGGTAAGGGGGGGGGGGGGGGGGCGGGGGAGGAAAGCACGGATAATATAAATCATGGATAGTACAAATAATCCCCATCTGTTTACCACCGCCATTCAAAATTTGCTGCCCTTTGTTTCTACTTATTTATGTGAAAAGGGATTTTCCACAATGGTAAATATTAAAACGAAGAAGTGACTCCTGCATGTTAATAGCACTAAGTAATACATTCAAAACAAGAATAGACAAATTAGTGGAACGTGTTCAACAGCAGAGGTTCCCTTAAGTACATTTAGATAAGCTAATTTCGGTGTTTTATTTGTTTTTTTGTCAGTAACTAGATCCGCTATTTTAGAATACATCTTAATGATTAATATGTTAGTAAAAGCTAGGGGGGCGCGAACATATTTTAAGATATTTAGGGGGCCGCGGGTAATAAAAAGGAACCACTGACTTATCATATACTTTCGAAATATAACAAGGAGATGCACTTTCCCCGTTACGTTTTAATATAGCCTTGAGAGTATGCTATTAGGGTAATGCTAGAAAGCAGAGTAGGGTTGACATTAAACGGTACAGTGTAACAGGGATGAATTAACAATGATGTACAATAGTAAAGAAGCCGCTTCAAGAAATGAAGACATTTTAATAGAAGCTTGTTAGGAAATAGGTTTAGAAGTGAACGGAGAAAAGACCAGGTACCTCACACAGAGAACACACAGTGATGATAATAATGTATAGATTACTGCGAGCAACTTAACATTTAACTGGGTTAAATATTTAGGAACAATTTTAACTAGCAATAACGATATTAGATTGGAAACTAGGAAAAGAAAACAATTGTAAAATGTATTTTATTTCTCGGTCAGTAAGTTGTTGACATCTTGCATGCTGTCCAGGAATGTAAAACTAAGAATATTCCAAACAAGGGTTTTATCAGTTGTTCTCTACGGGTGTGAAACGTGGCCTCTTACCTTACACGACAAAACAAATCTAGGGTTTTAGAAAGCAAGGTGCTTAGAAAGATATTTGGTCCAACAAAAATGTGAGGCTACTGGGGAGTGGAGGAAGTTACATAATGATGAGTTACATACCTTGTACTAATCACAAGGCAGTGTTAGGATGATAATTAAGTCTAGTAGATTAAGGTGGTTAGGACATGCAGCGCGAATGGAAGAACCGTGATCAGGGTATTGACTGGTAAAACCAATGGTAAGAGACCGTTGGGTCGGCCCAGACACAAATGGGAGGATAACATTAGAATTGACTTGAAAGAGATAAGGTGTAATGAGGTGGACTGGATAAAACTAGCTCAAGATATGGATAGGATGTAATGAGGTGGACTGGTTAGAACTAGCTCAAGATAGGGATATGGTGTAATGAGGTGGACTGGATAGAAATAGCTCAAGATATGGATAGGTGGTGTACTTTTTTACGTGTGGCAATCAACTTTCAAGTTCCTAATGTACTAGAGTGAGTAAACAAATTACTAAATATAATCGCATTTGTATCTTGTTAAAAAAAAAGCCACCAAAATAATTAAATGCATTTTTATAACTTGAGACAGAAACATACATAATATTAGTTTAAAAATAAAACATGTTTATTTTGTAAAAAAAAATGCGTATAAAAACAACCGAACACCGTTTCTATGATGACATAAATGCCCTTTGTTTCGTGTGGTTCTCCATCTTAATTTATGAAGAAAACACAGCATTTTAAAAGCTCTTTTTTGGAAAGTATTTTTAAGTGAACCATAGACGTCTCTTCCTCAAAAAAAGAAACACCCATAAGTTTGTTTTCATAATTTAATTTTTCATTAATGTAAAAACTGTTAAAAGATTAAAACAAATTGTCTGTTGAGAAAGTGTTGGCTGTCAGAAGTGACACGAAGTCATCATATGGTTTGGCGAATGGATACATGTGAGTAGATCTGGTAACTTTGGCCAGCTGTCACCATCACGCCAGTGCTCATCCCATGCAATGAAAGTCAGACTATTTCATTTCCCTTCTTGCATCCTAAGGTGATATTTATATGCGTCACACGCTTGGTGGTGTGCCGTCTCCCTAGTGTAATAAAAAACCATGGCAACTTCTGCAGTGGCGGGGAGCTACCCTCCAAATTCACGTCCTGAATTCTTAGTCTTACAGAGCTGTAGTCCATTATACGTTATTAATAAGATCTTTTTGTAATAGTAACACATTATTTGTAGTACAGTACAGTCAGAGCTCCAATTAATCATCGATGAAGACCAACAATTTATTTCTGTCAATTTGTCTTAAACATTACAATATTATTATCTTTTGAATAACTTAGTTGACGTTAGTAAACGTATGTCACTATAGATAAAAATCTTGAAAATAAAAGCAATATAACAAATGAATATTAGTAGTAAGTCGAATTAAAAAATAGAATATAAATGTTTTTATATTATTCTAGGAATTAAAAAAAAATATTGTTATTCAAAAATCCATCTATAGTACACGCACAAACTAATTATTAAAATTCCCAAACCCCATCTGCTCAAAACAAAATTTCGGTGATTAGAATATAATATTATGTTTTATAGGTTCTTCTACATGATGAGCTCATTAGGACCTTAAACAACACTAGAAATATTGTAAAAATATCCATAGGGGAAGGTCATAATAAATAATTCACCTGCCGGAAAAAACGTATAAAAGCACTAAAATAGAATAACACATATAAATTATAAAATGTGCACAGGAATGTTTAAAAAAATTAATCTCAATATGAGACAAAAGTGATTTGAGACACTCCAATGGATTATTAGGGTGATACACCTGGTAAACAAAACCACATTAAAATATTAAAAGTACATATTAAAATATAATACGTTAAAAAACATAGTAAAGTAGACTAAAATCGTTAAAACTAACCTTAATATGAGGTAAATAACCAAATGAGCCACTTTATAAGAGATAACTCAAATTGCATTAAAAAGATCCACCTGGCGTATAAAACGGAGTAAACATATGACTCCATCTGCACTGTCGCGTAGTAAAAAATGAAGGTCACCATTAAAATCAAGAGCCAGATGGATAGGGCTAGTTCGCGACACTCCACCAAAATGTGATGCACACTAAGGGGAGTATCACAAAGCTCACACACTGGAGGTGGATCCCCTCTCAGTAAAAAACTATGTGTCAATGATGTGTGTCCTACGCGGAGTCTTGTCACGATGGCGAAAAAACATTTTTGTCATAAAAACTGAAAAATTATATTTTCTCAGTGCAACAAAAAGACTTTTGTCTTATAAGTGACGTGATGTTTTGTATTTAAGTCATAATTAGTGTTCATATTTGGGAGCTTAGATTTGTAATAACTCAATGCATCAAACCATGTTTGAAGCACAAATGGTTGTCATTATTATGTTATAAACTTGTCTTCCTTCAATATTCCAAAACCAAGCTATATTATCAAATGGTCTAGTTCAGGGGTCCATGATTGGTCGACCCAGCGGGAGATTTCAGTCGATAGCGTAAGAAAACTACATCGTCATTAAAAGTTTGAGCTCTGAATCTTTTAGAACTCGCAAATACATCGAGTACTTTCAAATAATATTCGAGGGTAACCAAAATAACCTTGATCGGTCACAATCGGTATACAGTGGCCTATTTTTACTTTCTTGCGTGATATTCAATTTTATTATGATATCCGCCCCGCGATTAGGCAACAACTATAGTGATTCCGATTTTTGTTGATTACTATGCGGATGTGGACCCGTGTATGCCTTACGGTGAGCAGTAAGTATAACGACCCTGGGTTTTATGATGATGACGCGTGTATGCCTTACGGTGAGCAGTAAGTATAACGACACTGGGTTTTATGATGATGACGCGTGTATGCCTTACGGTGAGCAGTAAGTATAACGACCCTGGGTTTTATGATGCGTACATACCTTGCTACGCACTTGTACTCGGTTATGTGATCTGATTATATGTCAAGCGTACCGGGTATGTGGGTACAGTCTGTTAGCAGAACCATCAAAATCCCTAACTAAGCACCACAACACCCAGTCGCCATTATTACAAATATGAAGAATAACCACAAGGGGTTTTATTTGGATATCCGCTACAAGCCCAATTATTCCCTGTCTCACCTGAGAAGTACCAACTATGCCCATGGGAAGATTCAGTAAATAAAATTATGTATAAACAAAAACGAAGTGCAGGTAACAAACATTGCCCAACGGCTAATTTATTGAAGTGGTAATTTACATTGAACCATATATTAAACATACTCTCATAAACATGGGAGACTCATCACTTCTCCTATTCAACTAACATAACAATGTCTAAGACCAGGCTAAACGAGGAATAGTAAACGATCAGCATCCCCGTCTATACATTATTACAATGTCAACAATAGGTAAATTTAACCTCACGCTAGCTATCGCAAAAGATTACAATGTTAGATATATTTCCCAAAACCCAGTTTACAACAGTTAGCTCGCTAACGCCTGAAACCATTAACATTTTCTTAGGTTTTTATTTTTGATAGATTTATTTATACACCTCATTAAACCACATGTAAAGAAACATAGGGATATAAGATAATTGAAATTTATCACTTACCGTTTATAAACAAACTAATATGCAAAAATGTCCTACTAGACTGAGAGCATAAAAAAGGAGCATTAATTTTGTATGAGAGATAACCTTAAATACCAACCAATATTTACTAAATCCCGCAAGATTGTAATAACAACAACCAGGAATTACAGCCATCTGACTGATCGCTAACTGTATTTTCCATATAAACAATCAAACTAATAATGGCATCTAACAAATAGTTTCCCTGGCCTTTGCACCAATAATACAACCCTAACCTGAATATTACAATAAGTTGGCACATCAGCACCAAGATTACAACCCTAACCTGAATATTATAATAATATGGCATATCTGCACCAAGATTACAACCCTAACCTGAATATTATAATAATATGGCATATCTGCACCAAGATTACAACCCTAACCTGAATATTATAATAATACGGCCTATCTGCACCAAGATTACAACCCTAACCTGAATATTATAATAATATGGCATATCTGCACCAAGATTACAACCCTAACCTGAATATTATAATAATTTGGCATATCTGCACCAAGATTACAACCCTAACCTGAATATTATAATAATATGGCATATCTGCACCAAGATTACAACCCTAACCTGAATATTACAATAAGTTGGCATATCTGCACAAAGATTACAACCCTAACCTGAATATTATAATAATATGGCATATCTGCACCAAGATTACAACCCTAACCTGAATATTACAATAATTTGGCATATCTGCACCAAGATTACAACCCTAACCTGAATATTATAATAATACGGCATATCTGCACCAAGATTACAACCCTAACCTGAATATTATAATAACGTGGTCTAAGATTAATTTCCTGCCATCCTAGGCAGACTTACGTTCTATTAGTCCTAGGGCCCTACATATCGCCCATGTGAGCCTAACGTCTATCAGGCACCAAAGAGTGACTTCCTTAGCAAAACGTAAGCTTATATCTGATCTTACTCAGTGGAGGAAACAAGGGAAGGAGAGAATTACACCATAATGCGGTCACTATAATCCAATCATGAAGTCTATATCTGCCCAAGCGCGTGTGCATAGCGCTGGTTGGACGGACACACAGTCAAGGGGGGCGGCAGTCACTTCGGGCCGCGGGAGACAGAGAGCCTTTCTTCTAACAGTCTTTTCGCGCATGAGCGCTTTTGATAGATGTATCAGTTCACAAAAGCACTAGAGCGCGTTAACTGTCACTTTCTCACACAGAGTTCGATGTTTGTTGATGTGTTGTTGTGGCGTGATCATTGTCGTTGTACGAGAATCCAGCCGGTCCGTTGAATAGGGTGAGTAAGATATGTAGTTTGTGCCGGGTTAGTCTCTCCACGGTACATATGTAATTCTTATTCTTATGTAATGAGTAAAACTTTTAATGTTGAACACGATTTATTTAGGTGATTAAACTTTCGGTACTGTAGATTTGATATTAAAGTGATACAGTTTTTGTTAATTTACGGACTGACTCGAAGAGCCAGATTTATGCAGTTCAAAATTGTGTTTTTATGTCCAGATTATTATTTTTCTGTGAGGTAGTAAAGTAGTCTTCTTGTGAGTGAGTTTAGGACTGGTCGTGTTAAACTAGAGTCGTGGACACGGTAACCAGGTATCGTACGTGTATATATTGATGTATAATAATTGTACGAATGTTTGTACTCTTAAGTGTACGAGTATAATTTGTAAATAGTAAAACACTCTACATAAGGATATGAGTATGATCCAAGGTTCGATCAAATTTTAAGTCCCTACAATCAAATGTAAGTAATAATGGCGAGAGGATTGTTTTCTTACTAGAAGTAACCCATATTTCTGGATAGATTTGACTTCAAAATCACATTTTAAATATTGAATACTACTGCTATTATAAAACTTTTTCATTAATGTCAACAAAAAAGTCCGAAATAATCTGTAACAAGCAAGTCTGGATGTTATTAATACGCTAAGCTATAATTTAATTCGAGGTAATGAAATATGTAATAATAACAATAATAATGGTTTTATCAAATTTGAGTGTTACGTGAGTAGGAAAATAGCTTTGAGTGGCCGCAGACCTACTCAGATGTTAGCTCTCGGCGCTCAGAATTGAGTTATCGTACAGCTTACTTAATAATATTATTTCTACAAAACCAACCGTCATATGAAAAAAAGTTAAACAAAAGATTAAATTCATACTACTATTTGAAACTTTCCCACTGACAAAAACTTCCTGGCTAAAAAATTAAAAATTTCCTCTCATGGTACCTTTCTCAGGTCATACAGTTTCGTTGTATTAATATTATTGTATTCTTAAAATAAAATTAAAATGTACTGTTGTAATCGTCAAATTGTGCTGAACAAGTACATATAAAAACACTATATTTGAGGTATCGCACAGTCGTGTATGGCGATGTATTTAAACGCGCTACACTAAGAAGTTTTACTCATGTTAATGTGTCCAACAAGATCCATGAATTCTGTACCTTTTTTTAACAACCTGTATAATATAAGTGTGTGTGTGTCATTTTTTTAAAATGAAGCTTTAAACTGAAATAATGTGATATTTTCAAGGGACAGAAATAATAGCTTTGACACACATGCCTACCTTCCCCTAAAGTAAATTCCTGGATGCACCATTGAATCTTAATATTTTCAAAATTAATCCTGCTATAAGTACGAAAATGTCTTGTTCGTCTATAAAACATGAATAAAGCTATTCATAAAAAGTATTTTCATCGCTTCTTACAAAACCGTTGTTATACAAATAGGTTATATCTAATAAAATTATTTATAAGCTAAACAGAATCCATAAAAAACTTTTAACATAGTTCATGCAAATACATCACAGAGAACATTTTCAATAACTCAAATTTGGAGATGACAAACAATTTGTGTCAAGTCAAGGGTTCTACCTGAACAGGACCTTGATGGTAATTGGGAAGGGGGAGTAGCTGGGCTTACAAAAAAGATGGAAAGATAGATAATGCAAAAAAAAATGGGATGTGGTGGGGGGGGGGGGGGGGGGGCGGAGGTGCTTCCGATGACAGACCCATCTAGCGGGAAACTACTGAACTTTTTCAACAGTTATAAGACATGATTTCATTTTAAAATACCAAATTTTGTAAAAATTATTGTATTATAAATATTCTACGTGTATGATAGAACATTATCTTATTCTCTATAATATGATAACTTCAAAACTATTTTCTTGTATTTCATGTTTTATTTAATTTAAATTTAATTGCAATTACGTCTTATTGTAAAAAAGTAAATATTGACTTGTAACTTTTTTTTAGTATAGTTCATTTTAAATTTACAAGCTAAATATAATATAAAAACCGCATGTCGTTATTATGTGTAGTTTCGGAGAAATAGGCTGTCGGTTGTAAAACATTATCGTTCTTATATAGTAGGTGTCCATCCGAATCTTAAATAAAAATGAAGATACAATTATGATGCAAAAGTTGAGATTATTATTAGTAGATAAAAAAAAATCCTTGAGTAAAATTTCGATACCGATAACTACCGTTATCGATACTTTTCTTTCGATACTTCGATTCTTCCGGGATTACACGAGTAACTTCACTCGGACCTTCTTATTCTTTTATTTTCTCTTTTCTTACCAGCTAAGTGAGAATCGACCTTATTGCCTGGACTGTTTACTATGCTTTAACCATTTAAAAGGCATATTCCCTTAGAGCTCATTTTCCACCAACAGTTTCTGCTAATAAGCAAAAATGACCCTTTATTGTTTAAATGTTTCACATGCATTTTAAATCAAAAATACTCGCAGATGTAAAGTACACAATCGAAAAGCATGCTAAAAAAGCTTATCACATTTCCGATTCTTTTTAAAAGTACTCGATGAAAGTTACTAGATTTTTTTTACTCGGCACCTCGTCAGTCTTATTTCCACAATCGCATGTAACAAAACTAATTATTGTCTTTCTTAATTATTTTTATTATAATTTCTCCTTAGTAAAATATGATTATTTATAAATTGAAACTAATTAGAGTAAGTTACAAAATAGAAAAAAAAAACTGTTTTCACTTTTAAAAAGGTACAATTATTATCAATTCCTTTTAACATTGATGTATAAAGAAAAGTTTATTTTATTGAAAAGAGCACGACACTTCTTAAAACGCATACTTTAATATTGACTGCATACAACGCGAAACCTGTAAATAAGGGGGTGGAGGTCACGGTCAGTGTCGACTGACTACCACAGGAAGAGATTATTTACATAGTATTACTATCGAATTCCATTGCAAGACTCCCGAGTAATGTTGTCCAACCGATTGCCACGGTCCCAGCACAGATTAATCTGATTACCAAACCATTCCATCACCTCTGACAAGACGTGTATTAATCACAACTTGTGAATGTGAGGAATGCCAGGACTCCACCGTGGTTCGAATACCACGTTAAACTGTAGGTCCTTCATTTAATCTGACAATCACCCTACCATTACACATGAGCGTAAGTGCGTATAACCCGAACGGGTAGTAAGACACGGTGCTAATAATAATAATAATAATAATGATAATAATAATAATGATTGCCACGGGATGATTCGAGTAGATGATTCACTAAAAATTACTCGATTCTTAGAACTACTCGATTGTGCCCATCACTAAACCTTACCTTAACTCGCCATCGTGGTACACCGGTGTACGTAACACTGCACTAGACCATGCGACCACCGGGGCGGATGATAAAGTAGTTACAAATAGTGTCACTAGGTTGTGTGTAACACGTCTTCTCTCTCCTGGGTATTCATCATCCGATTCCTTAACTCGAATTTATGTTGTGAGACCAAATTAATAACATAACGTCTTTTCTTATACGGCTAGTAAGACGTGGGATATATATGTTACAGGAAAAGTAGATTCTCCAGTAAGAGTCGACTCAGACTAGGTAAAGTCAACTCTTACTGGTCTTTTTAGTAAAAGTTGATTAAAAGCGAAAAGTGATGAATTTCGATCAACATTTACTAGTCAGAGTTGACTGTACCTAGGGAAAGTATACTCTTACTACCTTGAGTTAGTAAAAGTTGACTAACCTAACCTAACCTAAAAACACACTGAAACTAATTAATCAAACACACACTGAATCGTTGGTCACTGTTGAAAACTACAACAAATGGACGAGTGATCAAAGAAAACAACAGTAAACAAATAGAACTGGGATATTCAAAACAGTTGCATGTGGAGAGCAACAGCGTGGAATCAACTTTTACTAAACCACAGCAGGCATAGTTAACTCTTCCTAGGAAAAGTTGATCTGTTTATTCTCTGTTTATTCTCAATCAACTTTCACTGATACTTTTAGTAAGAGTCGACTTTACCTAGGCCGAGTCAACTCTCCCTAACAATCTACTTTTCCTGTTACATATACACCTGCTTCAGTGGTCGAATATGTAAGTGGGTGTGGCTAGTAGACCTAAAAACAACACAAACAGTCCTTATGAGCACATGTCCCATGTTAGATGGTTCCTGAGATGAGATTCTGCTGGAATTGTTAACAGCATACTTGATACACCTCTCTTGGTGAGGCTGCAGCCCTGCCTGTGTACCAGCAGTGGTACGTCACTTACAAGAGGTGCAACATAGGCTTATATCAAGTCGAGATACAAACAATTATTATCTCGGGAACTATCGAGCATGGGACGTATGTTCCTAAGTTTGTGTTGTTTTGTGGTGTACTATCCACACCCCGGTTGCTCCCCACAAGGATAGGAACACCCTGTATGTACCGGTGTAAGTGTGTCTGTCTATTGTTTGTGGTGTACTATCCACACCCCGGTTACTCCCCACAAGGATAGGAACACCCTGTATGTACCGGTGTAAGTGTGTGTCTGTCTATTGTTTGTGGTGTACTATCCACACCCCGGTTGCTCCTCACAAGGATAAGAACATCCTGTATGTACCGGTGTAAGTGTGTGTCTATTGTTTGTGGTGTACTATCCAAACCCCGGTTACTCCCCACAAGGATAGGAACACCCTGTATGTACCAGTGTAAGTGTGTGTCTATTGTTTGTGGTGTACTATCCAAACCCCGGTTACTCCCCACAAGGATAGGAACACCCTGTATGTACCGGTGTAAGTGTGTGTCTATTGTTTGTGGTGTACTATCCAAACCCCGGTTACTCCCCACAAGGATAGGAACACCCTGTATGTACCGGTGCAAGTGTGTCTGTCTATTGTTTGTGGTGTACTATCCACACCCCGGTTGCTCCTCACAAGGATAAGAACACCCTGTATGTACCGGTGTAAGTGTGTGTCTATTGTTTGTGGTGTACTATCCAAACCCCGGTTACTCCCCACAAGGATAGGAACACCCTGTATGTACCGGTGTAAGTGTGTGTCTATTGTTTGTGGTGTACTATCCACACCCCGGTTGCTCTCCACAAGGATAGGAACACCCTGTATGTACCGGTGTGAGTGTGTGTCTATTGTTTGTGGTGTACTATCCACACCCCGGTTGCTCCCCACAAGGATAGGAACACCCTGTATGTACCGGTGTAAGTGTGTGTCTATTGTTTGTGGTGTACTATCCACACCCCGGTTGCTCCCCACAAGGATAGGAACACCCTGTATGTACCGGTGTAAGTGTGCATCTATTGTTTGTGGTGTACTATCCACACCCCGGTTGCTCCCCACAAGGATAGGAACACCCTGTATGTACCGGTGCAAGTGTGTGTGTCTATTGTTTGTGGTGTACTATCCACACCCCGGTTGCTCCCCACAAGGATAGGAACACCCTGTATATACCGGTGCAAGTGTGTGTGTCTATTGTTTGTGGTGTACTATCCACACCCCGGTTGCTCCCCACAAGGATAGGAACACCCTGTATGTACCGGTGTAAGTGTGCATCTATTGTTTGTGGTGTACTATCCACACCCCGGTTGCTCCCCACAAGGATAGGAACACCCTGTATGTACCGGTGTAAGTGTGTGTCTATTGTTTGTGGTGTACTATCCACACCCCGGTTGCTCCCCACAAGGATAGGAACACCCTGTATGTACCGGTGCGAGTGTGTGTGTCTATTGTTTGTGCATCCGGCCATAATGTTTGTTTTTTGTGACGCTGGTGCAGTTGTGTCTGCAGATCCCTGTCTGATCAAGTATTGCGGCAAGGGTCGCGAGTGTCGACTGAGGGATGGCGAGGCTCGTTGCGAGTGTCAGACCAGGTGTCGCAAACACCACAAGCTGGTGTGTGGGACTGACGGACACCTCTATCCGAACCACTGTGAGCTGCATAGGGCTGCCTGTCTGCAGGGGACAGCCATTGCTGTGGACCATCACTTTGGCTGCGTGGACACGCGTCAAGGACACGCAGGTGCGTGCCAGAAATCATCACGTCACGCGCTTACCGTAGTTCATACAAGGTTGGGAACATATCGATAGTTTCGATACTATCGAGCCTGGCTATTGATAGTGGTGGAGTTGTTTAAATTTAGAATAAAATATTGAATAGATGCAAAATTAATATATCAGAATAAAACAAGATCATTTCGATTTTTTATTGGCAGATTCCTACAATCATAAATTGCCTAAAAAATAGGAGAAGAGGAAAAACCGAATTAGAAATAAAATTATATTGATACTGAACTTTGAAATTAAAGCAATATTTAAAAAAGATACATTTTTAAAATTGTATACATTTCAACTAACGTACTCAATAAACACATTTGTAATTTATTTTATGAGAACAAAAAAGATGTTCTCTAAGGTAAGACTTTTTAAGGATATTTTTAACACTTTACTGCACACTTTACACTTAGCAGTAGGTAGCCCAGCTTTGTCTCTCAAAGAACTCTCACTAACACTTGACTGGACACTTTACACCTAGCAGTAGGTAGCCCAGCTTTGTCTCTCAAAGAACTCTCACTAACACTTGACTGCACACTTTACACTTAGCAGTAGGTAGCCCAGCTTTGTCTCTCAAAGAACTCTCACTAACACTTGACTGCACACTTTAGGGTACGGCCAGACTGAGCGCGCGAGCGAGCGAGCGCGCGAGCGACTAAAATATAAAATAGAACACATTGGTTGTAATGGGGGGTGGCCACACTGGAGCGAGCGAGCGCGCGCGCTCGACCCGGTACAGTCTAGTTTACAGGCGCTAGGCAATATTATTGTATGTTGGTTCATTGAGTGCTGGGGAAACTTCTCATTTTGACATGATATTTGACTTTTTTCTATCAGTGATAGGTTTAACACACTTGCTATTAATGGCCCGGTGACCTAGTGGTCTAGGGGTAAGGTGTCAGACTTCTGTGCTGGCGGCCGGGGTTCAATCCTCGGTCCCGGCACAGATTTATCTGATTACCAAACCCTTCCTTCACCTCTGGCAAGACATCTTGTGAATGTGGGGAAAGCCAGGCCTCCACCGTGGTTCGGATTCCACGTTAAACTGTAGGTCCTTCATTTCATCTCACAATCACCCTACCATTACACATTAGCGTAAGTGCATATAACCCGAACGGGAAGTAAGATGCGGTGCTAATAATAATAATAATAGTAATAATAATAATGGCCTAATTTAATTGGTAAGACCATAAATAATATAATGTATATATGTAAACCCGATATGTTAAAATACTTCAATATTATAATCAAAGTAGGCCTTTACAAATAAGAATCACCATTAGTTTGGAGAGAGTATGAAAAAACCACAACAATAAATAAGTTTTAAAAATCACTTTCAGTTCACTGAGCCAAGATTTGAACCTTTGCCTCCTAGGCAAAAGCTATCGAGTGCAACGCACCATTCCGCCACTGGTGCGGCAAATCTGATTTTAAAACACTTCAGTACAGTACCATACGCATTTCTCAATTTATTAATTGGATGCACTTCTACTTTTTTCTTTTTTATAAATACACAATATTTTCTGTAAGAATTTTCGAGGAGCAGAGATGTACTAAGTGTGTTTGACAGATACATCTTCTCTAACTAGGGGGGGGGGGGGGGGGGGGGCGGTGACCTAGTGGTCTAGGGGTAAGGTGTCAGACTTCTGTGCTGGCAGCCGGGGTTCAATCCTCGGTCCCGGCACAGATTTATCTTATTTCCAAACCCTTCCTTCACCTCTGACAAGACATCTTGTGAATGTAGGGAATGCCAGGCCGCCACCGTGGTTCGGATTCCACGTTAAACTGTAGGTCCTTCATTTCATCTCACAATAACCCTACCATTACACATTAGCGTAAGTGCGTATAACCCGAACGGGTAGTAAGACGCGGTGCTAATAATAATCTAACTAGGGTCCGCTAATTACGCGCTCGCTCGCTCGCGCGCTCGCCAGTTTGGCCACCCAGTCGCTTGCGCGCTCGCTCGCACGCTTGTCAGTCTGGCCGAACCCTAACACTTGACTGGACACTTTACACTTAGCAGTAGGTAGCCCAGCTTTGTCTCTCAAAGAACTCTCACTAACACTTGACTGGACACTTTACACTTAGCAGTAGGTAGCCCAGCTTTGTCTCTCAAATAACTCTCACTAACACTTGACTGGACACCTTACACTTAGCAGTAGGTAACCCAGCTTTGTCTCTCAAAGAACTCTCACTAACACTTGACTGGACACCTTACACTTAGCAGTAGGTAACCCAGCTTTGTCTCTCAAAGCACTAACACATATCCGAAGTTTTTGAACTTGAGCGAGGCATATCGAACACTAAATGGCGAAAAGAAAGGAAAGCGGATCTGTCAGGTTCACGAAAGGTCAGTTCCCCTCCAAATAATTCACTGAACGAGTAGGTGTCGGAACACAAGTTAGCTTTAGAATTCTCAGAATGCCGTTACGCTACAAACTCTCCTCCCCTTTCTCACCCCTTCACCCTCTCTCCATCATTTAGCGTTGAGAATTAATCTCCCAAACTCAGGAGTGACACTATCCCATCCCTAATGAGCGTGTCCAAGATTTTATTGTAACTCGAGCTTAAAACCAAAACTAAAATAATTTTTTGCTGAAAAATGTAATACCCTAACTATTACAGTAAATATATTTTCTTCAAGCTCTTAGCCGATTATTCATTTGTTGGCTATTTTTAAATATATAGTTTAGTATTATATAAATAAACTAGTACAACAACGGCTGATGTTAAACATATTCAACATGAACACAGCCCGACAGCTTATCTCAGTCTTTAACGTGTTTGTCTGTTGAGCTAAGGGTCCCGAGTTCGATTCATGACATGGCTGAAAAATATATTATGGATGAAATTTGTGGTTACCATGGCAGTGTATAGGAGTGATCCGATTGCTTGTCTATGCAATGAATTGTTGGGCAGTGTAGTAATTACTTTGTTCTTCAACACTGGATGCTTATGAAGCTTCCATCGGCGTGCCAACCAGTTTGGCACTTGTCATGTTATACTTATGAGGATATTCTCAATCTTTGCTCGCTGGTGGAGAAGAAGCGTAACATTGTCTTTTCTCCGTTCACGAGGTGACAATAATATCATATTATTCCTAGATGTCAGTTCATGTACAATTATTGTACATGATCCCCTTACACTTACCAAGAGTCTTTAGCAGGGATGCCTTTATTCTGCCTGTCTGAACGACGATATACTTCCTCTGTTATTATTGGTGGGTCGACCTCTAGCAGTGCAATGTCATCTTCAGAGATCAGCATCTCAACGGCTATTTTATTTATGTCAACATTTGACTTTACTTCTTTATCTAGCATGACCCTTTCTGGATCAACATTGATGGGAGATTCTTCAGGAGTTGTTTTAAAGTCCTCGATTATACGTACAGAGCGATTGATCCACACTTTGTTTGTGTCAAAACTGACCAGAACACCTATTACTGCTTTGACATCCCATTTCTTACGTAGTTGCTTGGGTACCAATGAATACACCTTTGATCCAAAAATTCTCACGCTACTGAGGCCGGTTTTTGAATCAGACGAATGCTCAAAAGGAGTTTTCATGATACTTATATTTGGAAGCCCGTTTCGAAGATAAGCTACAGTGCAAACAGCCTGCCCCCCAAAACGGTTTGGTAGTTCTGCGTCTAGAAGTATACATTTTGCTATTCCAGTCAATGAAAGATTCGTCCTCTCTGCCACTCCGTTTTGCTGAGGTGTTTATGAGATTGTGAACTGATGTACGATGCTTTTCCTTTTAAATTACTCCTTCAACTCTTCATTCACACATTCTTTATTCAGTTCAAAATTTCTTTGGTTTATGGTTAAACAGATTGGAAACCATGACTACGTTTTCCATGATTGGGGTTTTACTTATCTGCGTGAGAAGATGCATATATTTAAAACGAGAAAAATCATCTATGAGTGTCAGCATAATGTAACGACATCCACTGGATGTTGTGGTAGGTACGGTTCCACATATGTCATTGTGGATAAGATCAAGTGGTCTTGTTGATTTTGTTACACTCTGAGAAAAAAACTATCTGTGCACAATGTTGCACAATGTTCACAGTAAGATAAAATCGTACAGGTACTCATTGTTGTCCAAACCCGTCGCTAGTTTGTCAGAGTATAGCTTGCTGACAGCGGCAACATCTCTGTGTCCCTTACGTCTATGCCGTAGAATAGAACGGTCTTTTATTTAAATTGTAAGCCAGATTTGCACAATCATTGCTGCACTTTAATTTGAAAAGTTTTCCTTCTAATGTAGCTATGGCGACAGTGTTATTTTCTTTGCTGATGATACACAATTTGTCCCCAAACACCACTTTGAAACCGTGTTTGTTCATACAACTCACAGATAGCGGACCAAGTTCCAGTGTTGGGACGTACAATACGTGATACGTTCATCATCGTTTGTTGGCGTTATACATCCCAATACGCCATCCCCGATTACTTTTGCTGGTACACCTGTATCGTTGGCAAGATAAACATTATCTTTAGTCGGCTGTATCTCAGAGAAAAAACAATTGGTCACTTGTCATGTGAGACTTTGCTCCAGAGTCAACGTATCATGAATATTAACTTTTTTTTTATATTCATTTGCACACGTATTAAAGAGTTACTGAGGTGCACTGAAAAGATAATGACACGTTGCTGATTGCTGTGAGTTTTCTCTTCTTTTTGTCTTCGAGGGAGACAAGTTACCTTTTAAACTTCCAGCACTCACACTTGTATTCCCCTTCTTCTTGCAAAAGTTACATAACCTTTCATTGGCTTACCCAGTCTTGCCTTGCTTGATCTGTCGCTTTCAGTGCGATTAAAATTTATCTGATGGTTTCGATACGTCGACTATACTCTTCAATGAGTCTACCTCGAACGTAATCCACAGACAAATAGTCTTCAGAACGTCCTTCTAATGCTGTGATTACTGTTCTGTATGTGTCGGGCAAACTACATAATAGTGCTGCAACTACATCATCAGAAAGTTTGTTACCTAATCCACGTAACTGATTAACAATTTATAGCATGATCGTCACATTTGCCGTCATTGTTCCTGGCGTAAATCGCATAGCATATAATTTACGTATTAAGTATAGCTTACTGCACATGGAAGAACGTTTATGGAGTGTCTGCAGTTTTTGCCACATTTCACATGAGGATGTCAGTTTGGTCAGGTTTACTAGTTGGCTATCTTCCACGGCAAGTCCGATCGCATCCATAGCCTTATGTTCCTATTTGTTTCATTCTGCAAGTCCTAGTTCTGCTGAGTCTTGTCTTGGCAGATTTACATCTCTCCATAAATCATCACGCATCAAGATCATCTACATCTTGAATTTCCAGAGTTGATAGTTTGAATTGTTGAGTTTAGTAAGTCATTTTCTCACCAGTTTCAAACCTGTTATATTCTGTTCTTATAATGGTGATATGAAAATATAGTATAATATTTTACACTCCCGCGAATCAGATAGTTAGCTCATTTAACACAAGTTTATCGCGTATCTGGGCCCATAACCTGTTAATGCCAATGAGTTTTAAAATAAGTTTTTACTATTACATTAAAACTAACGAACTAAAAAGCAATGTGTTGACCGATTTTGTTTTTCCTCCAAGACACTGGGAAAAAAACCTCAGTATCAACACAGTCATAGCACCCTCTCTAACGTCCATCAACACAGTCCTAGCATCCTCTCTAACGTCCATCAACACAGTCCTAGCATCCTCTCTAACGTCCATCAACACAGTCCTAGCACCCTCTCTAACGTCCATCAACACAGTCCTAGCACCCTCTCTAACGTCCATCAACACAGTCCTAGCACCCTCTCTAACGTCCATCAACACAGTCCTAGCATCCTCTCTAACGTCCATCAACACAGTCCTAGCATCCTCTCTAACGTCCATCAACACAGTCCTAGCACCCTCTCTAACGTCCATCAACACAGTCCTAGCACCCTCTCTAACGTCCATCAACACAGTCCTAGCACCCTCTCTAACGTCCATCAACACAGTCCTAGCACCCTCTCTAACGTCCATCAACACAGTCCTAGCACCCTCTCTAACGTCCATCAACACAGTCCTAGCATCCTCTCTAACGTCCATCAACACAGTCCTAGCACCCTCTCTAACGTCCATCAACACAGTCCTAGCATCCTCTCTAACGTCTATCAACACAGTCCTAGCACCCTCTCTAACGTCCATCAAACACAGTCCTAGCACCCTCTCTAACGTCCATCAACACAGTCGTAGCACCTCTCTAACGTCCATCAACACAGTCCTAGCACCCTCTCTAACGTCCATCAACACAGTCCTAGCATCCTCTCTAACGTCCATCAACACAGTCCTAGCACCCTCTCTAACATCCATCAACACAGTCCTAGCACCCTCTCTAACGTCTATCAACACAGTCCTAGCACCCTCTCTAACGTCTATCAACACAGTCCTAGCATCCTCTCTAACGTCCATCAACACAGTCCTAGCACCCTCTCTAACGTCTATCAACACAGTCCTAGCATCCTCTCTAACGTCCATCAACACAGTCCTAGCACCCTCTCTAACGTCTATCCATACAGTCCTAGCACCTCTTAACGTCATCAACACAGTCCTACATCCTCTTAACGTCCATCACACAGTCCTAGCACCCTCTATAACGTACATCAACATAGTCCTAGCACCCTCTCTAACGTCATCAACACAGTCCTAGCATCCTCTCTAACGTCCATCAACACAGTCCTAGCACCTCTCTAACGTCATCAACAGTCCTAGCACCCTCTCTAATCGCTCCTATCACACCATCTACTCACATTCCCTCTACGTCCATCAACACAGTCCTAGCACCCTCTCTAACGTCCATCAACACAGTCCTAGCACCCTCTCTAACGTCATCACACAGTTCTAGCATCCTCTTAACGTCATCAACACAGTCCTAGCACCTCTTAACGTCTCAACACAGTCCTAGCACCTCTCTAACGTCATCAACACAGTCTAGCACCCTCATAACGTCATCAACACAGTCCTAGCATCCTCTCTAACGTCCATCAACACAGTCTAGCATCCTCTCTAACGTCATCAACACAGTCCTAGCACCTCTCTAACGTCATCAACACAGTCTGCACCTCTCTAACGTCATCAACACAGTCCTACACCTCTCTACGTCTATCAACACAGTCCTAGCATCCTCTCTAACGTCATCAACACAGTCCTAGCACCCTCTCTAACGTCTATCAACACAGTCCTAGCATCCTCTCTAACGTCATCACACAGTCCTAGCACCTCTCTAACGTCTATCATACAGTCTAGCATCCTCTCTAACGTCCATCAACCAGTCCTAGCATCCTCTCTAACGTCATCACACAGTCCTAGCACCCCTCTAACGTCCATCAACACAGTCCTAGCACCTCTCTAACGTCTATCACACAGTCCTAGCACCTCTCTAACGTCATCAACAGTCCTAGCACCTCTCTAACGTCTATCATACAGTCTAGCACCCTCTCTACGTCATCCATACAGTCTAGCACCTCTATAACGTCATCAACATAGTCTAGCACCCTCTTAACGTCATCAACACAGTCCTAGCACCTCTTAACGTCCATCAACACAGTCCTAGCACCCTCTCTAACGTCCATCAACACAGTCCTAGCATCCTCTCTAACGTCCATCAACACAGTCCTAGCACCTCTCTAACGTCATCAACACAGTCCTAGCACCTCTTAACGTCATCAACACAGTCCTAGCATCCTCTCTAACGTCATCAAACAGTCTAGCACCTCTTCGTCATCAACACGTCTGCACCTCTAACGTATAACACAGTTAGCACCTCTTAAGTCATCACACAGTCCTAGCACCCTTAACGTCCATCAACACAGTCCTAGCATCCTCTCTAACGTCCATCAACACAGTCCTAGCACCTCTCTAAACGTCTATCAACACAGTCCTAGCATCCTCTCTAACGTCCATCAACACAGTCCTAGCACCCTCTCTAACGTCTATCAACACAGTCCTAGCATCCTCTCTAACGTCCATCAACCAGTCCTAGCACCCTCTCTAACGTCTATTCATAC
Source organism: Timema cristinae (assembly GCA_039000515.1). Lineage (NCBI taxonomy): Eukaryota > Metazoa > Arthropoda > Insecta > Phasmatodea > Timematidae > Timema > Timema cristinae. The sequence continues at coordinate 84,000 of JBCFYV010000378.1, forward strand.
AGTCCTAGCATCCTCTCTAGCGTCCATCAACACAGTCCTAGCATCCTCTCTAACGTCCATCAACACAGTCCTAGCACCCTCTCTAACGTCATCAACACAGTCCTAGCACCCTCTCTAACGTCTATCAACACAGTCCTAGCATCCTCTCTAACGTCATCAACACAGTCTAGCACCCATCTTAACGTCTATCCATACAGTCCTAGCACCCTCTCTAACGTCTATCCATACAGTCCTAGCACCCTCTATAACGTACATCAACATAGTCCTAGCACCCTCTCTAACGTCCATCAACACAGTCCTAGCACCCTCTCTAACGTCCATCAACACAGTCCTAGCACCCTCTCTAACGTCCATCAACACAGTCCTAGCACCCTCTCTAACGTCCATCAACACAGTCCTAGCATCCTCTCTAACGTCCATCAACACAGTCCTAGCATCCTCTCTAACGTCCATCAACACAGTCCTAGCACCTCTATAACGTACATCAACACAGTCCTAGCATCCTCTCTAACGTCCATCAACACAGTCCTAGCACCCTCTCTAACGTCCATCAACACAGTCCTAGCATCCTCTTTAACGTCCATCAACACAGTCCTAGCACCCTCTATAACGTCCATCAACACAGTCCTAGCACCCTCTCTAACGTCTATCCATACAGTCCTAGCATCCTCTCTAACGTCCATCAACACAGTCCTAGCATCCTCTCTAACGTCCATCAACACAGTCCTAGCACCCTCTCTAACGTCCATCAACACAGTCCTAGCACCCTCTATAACGTACATCAACACAGTCCTAGCATCCTCTCTAACGTCTATCAACACAGTCATAGCAATTACTACTTTTAGATTGTTTATATAACCACACAGTCAGTGCACAGTCCTGCGCGTATGAATCCATTACACGTCCAGGTGTTTATATAACCACACAGTCAGTGCACAGTCCTGCACGTGTAAATCCATTACACGTCCAGGTGTTTTATAACCACACAGTTAGTGCACAGTCCTGCGTGTGTAATCCATTACACGTCCAGGCATTCGTGAGATGCATGTTTAGTGTGGTCTG
>JBCFYV010000378.1:85161-102666 GCA_039000515.1 Timema cristinae
CACACAGAAATAAGTTTAGTAGAGAACACGAGGTCATGACTGTATTTATATCAGTGTGACGAGGTTTCACACAGAAATAAGTTTAGTAGAGAACACGAGGTCATGACTGTATTTATATCAGTGTGACGAGGTTTCACACAGAAATAAGTTTAGTAGAGAACACGAGGTCATGATTGTATTTATATCAGTGTGACGAGGTTTCACACAGAAATAAGTTTAGTAGCGAAGACGAGGTCATGATTGTATTTATATCAGTGTGACGAGGTTTCACACAGAAATAAGTTTAGTAGAGAACACGAGGTCATGACTGTATTTATATCAGTGTGACGAGGTTTCACACAGAAATAAGTTTAGTAGAGAACACGAGGTCATGACTGTATTTATATCAGTGTGACGAGGTTTCACACAGAAATAAGTTTAGAAGAGAACACGAGGTCATGACTGTATTTATATCAGTGTGACGAGGTTTCACACAGAAATAAGTTTAGTAGAGAACACGAGGTCATGACTGTATTTATATCAGTGTGACGAGGTTTCACACAGAAATAAGTTTAGTAGAGAACACGAGGTCATGACTGTATTTATATCAGTGTGACGAGGTTTCACACAGAAATAAGTTTAGTAGAGAACACGAGGTCATGATTGTATTTATATCAGTGTGACGAGGTTTCACACAGAAATAAGTTTAGTAGCGAAGAACGAGGTCATGATTGTATTTATATCAGTGTGACGAGGTTTCACACAGAAATAAGTTTAGTAGAGAACACGAGGTCATGATTGTATTTATATCAGTGTGACGAGGTTTCACACAGAAATAAGTTTAGTAGAGAACACGAGGTCATGACTGTATTTATATCAGTGTGACGAGGTTTCACACAGAAATAAGTTTAGTAGAGAACACGAGGTCATGACTGTATTTATATCAGTGTGACGAGGTTTCACACAGAAATAAGTTTAGTAGAGAACACGAGGTCATGACTATATTTATATCAGTGTGACGAGGTTTCACACAGAAATAAGTTTAGTAGAGAACACGAGGTCATGATTGTATTTATATCAGTGTGACGAGGTTTCACACAGAAATAAGTTTAGTAGAGAACATGAGGTCATGACTGTATTTATATCAGTGTGACGAGGTTTCACACAGAAATAAGTTTAGTAGAGAAACACGAGGTCATGACTGTATTTATATCAGTGTGACGAGGTTTCACACAGAAATAAGTTTAGTAGAGAACACGAGGTCATGACTGTATTTATATCAGTGTGACGAGGTTTCACACAGAAATAAGTTTAGTAGAGAACACGAGGTCATGACTGTATTTATATCAGTGTGACGAGGTTTCACACAGAAATAAGTTTAGTAGAGAACACGAGGTCATGATTGTATTTATATCAGTGTGACGAGGTTTCACACAGAAATAAGTTTAGTAGAAACACGAGGTCATGATTGTATTTATATCAGTGTGACGAGGTTTCACACAGAAAAACAGCCGAACTGGAAGAGTGTGTGATATGAAGCACTGGATTATCCTGAGGAAAGTTTAAATACTTTGCAACATATTTTGTAAAGAATAAGAGAGCTGAAAGCTTTCAGAAAGTGCGCGATATCTGTTAATGACTCGTTACAACAAATTATCTTCTTTTCGTGTTTAAAACTTTGGGAGCTTTTTTTTTTAATTCGCAAAATTCTCACGACATGTACTTGGAAAGCGGTGGAAATATTGAATTGCGTCCCACCCAACATTTCTGGGTTGTCGGGAGTTGAGGCCTTAGGAAGTTGTTGGCAGGAACTTTAGGAGACGATTTAAAATATTCAAATCTGCAAGGGAGTGGAAAGGAAATCTCTCCAGGAGATGGGGGGGGGGGGGGGGTGGGGGGAGGGGGGTTCCACTTGAAAGTTAACGTGATTGTGTATATTAGTTTGGTTACGTTTTTTAGTAATTTTCTTACTACTCGTTTGTGTTGTACGCTTATGTACTAATTACGCTAAGGTGTTTGGGATGAGGAAGGTTGATTTTATAGGAAGTGTACCCGTATGTGCGTGGAAGGAGACTGGAAAAATAATTTAGGAAATACCACCCTTAGATCAAATTACCAAGTCAACATAAATTATTTTAAAACTATGTTTGAAACTTTTTAGATACTATAATATTATTTAAAATATGTGATTTAATTATTAATTAATTGTTACGCCCGGAAAAAAATAATATATTCACTATGGAGAGAAATATAACATTACATGTTGAGATGGAATTATGTGCATATATTCGTAAATATTGTTAAGCTATATACTATATGTACATTGTATTTAGCGTATAACCCGAACGGGTAGTAAGACGCGGCGCTAAATAATAATAATATAAAAAATATAATAATACATTGTATTTGTACATAATATACATAATCACAATGTTTATGTATAAACACACAGACACATATTCAATTCTACTTTAACATTTAATGTATTTTTTCTATAGAGTATTTGGTAAACTCAGAATTAAGGCCTATAATAACAATGTCTTGTTTTAACACAAACACTAAATGGTTAAGCTTGGCTTTATTAAATATTAGCTAAATAAACCGTTCTTCACACGGGATTGTTTTATAATACGTTTCATCTTTCCGGCTCAAGCGGATTGGATATATGGAAAAATCACCCCCTCATTGCTTCACTCCATTAAGGGTTGAATTTTGAAAAATAAAACATTAACTATCGACCTTTACCCTGCCAAGATTCATCTTTCCGGCTCAAGTGGTTTGGAGGATACATAAAAACCACCCCCTCCCGCTTCAGCCCTTTAGGGGTTTAATTTCTAAAAATCCCAAAATATTCTGGGCCGTTACTTTAAAAGAACCTCTCTGCCAAGTTCCATCCCAGATCAAACAGTTTGGAAGCTAAGTAAAAAACATCCCCTCTCGACCTCACCCACTTAATTATTGAATAAAATAAAATAAAATGTTGACTCTCGCCCTTTACATAAAAATGATATTATATATTATTATTATTATTATTATTAGCGCCACGTCTTACTACCCGTTCGGGTTATACGCTTTAAGTACTAATTACGCTAATGGATTGGGAATTGGGAAGGTTGAATTAGGGGAAGTGAACCCGCATTTGCGTGGAGGGAGAGTGGAAAATCATTTAGGAAAAGCCACCCCCAGTTCGCCCGACCGAGATTCGAACCTCGATCTCCCCGTCCTTAGCAGTCGAGCTTAACACGGCTAGCGCGCTAGCCAACTACGCCACCGAGGCGGGTCTTTACATAAAAATAACCTCCCTTCCAAAATGCCTCTTTCCAGCTCAAGCTGTTGTTCAGGTTATACGTATATTTTATAATTGCTCTAGTGGGGTAGGAGTGATGAGGAAGGAAACATGTGAGAGATAATCTACCCGCATTTGTTTGGAAGGAGTGTGGGAAAACCCTTTAGAAAAAAACCTCACTTAGTATACCCAATATTAGTTTGACATTTTACATTATGATAGTCATATATTATATTTTCGGTTCAAACCGTGTTGTCTTCAACACCACAAAAGATGCACTTAATTACGAGCCAAGACGATTTATAAACGTTGACTTCAAAAAGTACTGTGTAACATGACATGACTGTTGAAATTGTATTGACTTCAAAAGATTATACCACGTTGGGGAAAGTTTTATACACTGTTTAATTTTGTCCATGTCGGCGTATCACCCAAATCTTGTTCGCGGGCCACTGGGTGGTACGCGTGCCATAGATTTGTCATCCCTGGCCAATACTGACATCAAGAATCACGAGCCCTCACAGGTAAAACCATCACACTCGTACAACAATAGCGTAATTAGTACAAGTAAGAATAACCGAACTGGTAGTGAAATTTGGGAGAGTTAATATATTTTAAAAATCTCTCCTCTTCTGTTGCTCTGACAAACCACGTGTCAAGCGCATTTACGTTTCTTGAGGCTTGACATTTTTAGTATTTATTACATTAGCAACAACCAACAAGTCACTAGTATTATAATACTGAATGTGTTCTCCAGAACCACACACCGACACAACACTCAACATTGTACCAACTAGTAATGCAGGGCTGTTCATAATTTCAAACTGTCCATGTTACAAAATAGTGCTTTGCGAAAGTAGGTACACAACTCTCGATTCTATGACCTTTCACGGTTCCCTGGAAAAGGGTCGTTATTTCGAAGGGGTCGTTATTGGAATTTTAATAGATTTTGTTCCACCCCTGACCTTCATACGAAAAAATTGCATTTTTTAGACAACAAATAGCGTGCGTGAGTCATCAAAAATCGTTCACAAAATCCAACCAAAAACGTAACCAAATCAAAATAACAATGTTAAACAAAAGCATGGGTCGTCAAAAATTGTTCACAAAATCAAACCAAAATAGTAAAAAAATCGAGAATCGAAATAACAATGGCAAAATCAAGCCTGGCGCGTGATGTAGCGGCAGTCGCGCGCGGGGAAACATTGTCTTGCTTGTGGGAGGGGGTGGACAGAGTCAAGTGTATTGGCTGGAATTGATGTGGTAGTGTCTATTTTTATACCTGACCCCACCCCAGTTACTAGTAACACAGCGCTCACAAAGATAATTGCAACACAGCGACCTAAATAAATGTAACAAACACATTTTACAGCCGATTTCCTTAAACTTTTCAACCTTTTTTCCCACATTTTTCACAGTTCCCCAAAAAAGGGTCGTTACTTCGAGAGGGACGCTATTCCCGGGGTCGTAGAATCGAGATTTGACTGTATGTTGAAAGAGAGGATGGGGGAAATCCAGGTATTCAGTCTACATAAGCTGCCAACTTCATTTCTGACAATTGTCTTTTTATCTAAGCTGCTCTTTCTCTTGCTGAGTCATAAAGTAAGATTTTACAATTGATCGCTAAAATATTTGCCTACTTTTCACGGACCCCACAACTCGACTCATACCAAGAAACGTCCGTTGTTTCCCAATAATGTTTGAATTTAGACACACACAAAAAATGTCAAATGTTGGCAGGGATAATTTTGCAATTGGAAATTGTACAAGTTGCATCTAGAAGGTGAATTTTAAAATAATAGCTAACTAGTATTTGGTTAAGTCATTTACATTAAACTGCAGTAAAAGTAAAAAGCTCTACCTTGTTAAATTTTTTGTTTATATACGTGTACCCCCAGGAACCCCACGCTTTCTACGCTCTTGCAAATCTGCATATATATTACATTTTTATACAGCGGCATTTGTTCCCTCAAAAGTGCTCTTTTTACTCAATCTTATTACATTGCACAGCTTTTCTTCGAATTTTGTTAGGTTAGGTAGGTTAGGTATTTTACCCTAGACTCAATTTCAAACAGCCGTTCAAAACAACCTGGACCCAATTTGAATAACTGAAAAGGCAAACAAGTGGCTTGTCATCCCAAACGGTCACCTCTCGGGACTGCCGGGGAGCAGCAGTACAGGATGAACCGCGAACTAGCCATCAGCTTGGGTTCAGTTTGGTACTAAAACATCAACGTCAGCGAAGGAATACCCTCTCTGTCATGTCAAGTCTTGGATTGTCGCTGTCTCGTTGCTCTAGGTCACTTTATAAAACGTGAGCCTCGCAACCAAGGACGTGGCCAGGTCAACATTTCAGAAGAGGTTTGGGGGGCATGGCACCCCTAACGGAATTACGAATATTAAATGACTCTAGAAGCAATCTTATATTAGTTATTATGGTAATCAAAGGCAGCGATTAAATACATTAAGTTGTTTAAATTTGTTTGATATTTAAAAACTTAACTTACATAGCATTTCTTCCTCCAAGTCTGAAAAGTCACATTGGCCACTTATTAAATAAATAAAGGCATACTCCGAGGTGGCAGAACAGGGGAGGTGGAGTTTCGGGGAGGGGGAGCGAGGGGGAAGGGGATTTTAGGGGCATTGCCTGCTTATCATATTCTTTGCTACCCTCTATTTATTTGAGGTATTTAACGTGCACTTTCTGAATCGACTGATTAAATCAGTACACGAGAATTTCTATAAGCGAGAGTGAAAGGGCCTTCCAATTTTGTGGGAAAGGTATTTTCACTTACCTTCCAGGGATATTTTAAATCCCACATTCGACATGGGACTGATGAAAGGAAGTTGTACTAAGGATTGTTATCGCTTAGTAAAAAATCTGTAGATCCTGGCTGGGTTTGAACCCACGAACATCATGTCCTGAGATGAGCACTTGACTCCAAAGCCCCTGGGGTTTAAATTATTATTATTATTATTATTATTTTTTAGCACGCGTCTTACTACCCGTTCGGGTTATACGCACTTACGCTAATGTGTAATGGTAGGGTGATTGTGAGATGAAATGAAGGACCTACAGTTTAACGTGGAATCCGAACCACGGTGGCGACCTGGCATCCCACACATTCACAAGATGTCTTGTCCCCTGAGGTTAACTGTACCCCTTTAGATTTATTTCATTCCCCATTTTTTTAGCACAGCGTCTTACTACCCGTTCGGGTTATACGTTAAGTACTAATTGCGCTAATGAACTAGGAATAGGGAAGGTTGAGTTTAGAGGAAGTGAACCCTCATTTGCGTGGAGGAAGAGTGGAAAACAATTTAGAAAAAAACCACCCCCAGTTCACCCAACTGAGATTCAAACCTCGATATTCCCGTCCTCTGCAGTCAAGCTCAACATGAAACTAGCGCGTAAGATAACTAATCCACCGAGGCGGGTCATTCCCCTATTATATTTTCGAATATGATACGATTACAAAATTTCAAATAGCTTCTAAATCTAAAGGCATTGAATTAAAAAAAATTAAAAAATCAGTTGAGGACCGTTCTAAATCTCTCTAAGGGGCATCAAAATTAAAAAATAATAGTAAGTAATACTATTCCAAATAAATCCTAGAGGAGTATAATGTTCAAGAACAATTCGAGGACAACTCTAATAGATTAAAGGTATATAATTTTACCGTCACACATTTGGCAGGGGAGGGCCCCGGAACTATTCAGGCTGGGGGGAGAGAAACAAGTTACTCAAACCCATTTTTTGGCTAACCAACCCTTCCCACCCACACAAATAAGGTTTCACCACCAATGATCCAACCTGGATAAATTTAGAGGTGATTTTGTCTTTCTCTGATAAAGTTTGCTTGGAGAAAAGGTTAAGTTAACCCTGTTTCATAGTATAAAAGGGTACAGTTTTCAGATAAAGGTATTTCCAACTCGTGTTAACTATATATATATATATATATAGATATATGATACTTAATAATATATAATATATTATATATTAAGCTTTGACTCATACTGTTTGGGGGTTGATAGATAGACCCGCCCTTCCCCTTATCAAATCCCACCCGCTCATTCTTCTTTCTTTGGCGACTCATTTACGACGTGTTCTTGGACTACTAGTCGCAAAGATTCACTAATACTTCTTATTTCCATTATCAATATTTCGTCATAGCCTACCCAGCTTTGTTGACTGAATAATGAACACAATCACGAACAAGAATACTTCTATCTTCATACTATTATCTTATTGTTGTTTAGACTTTTAATAAGGCAATATAATCTTTTTATTGTCAATTACTTTTGGGAGAGGGGGCTGGGATTGAACCCCTAAACCCGTAGCAAGGCCGTAGCCAGGGGGTGCAGGTTCTGGCTACGGCCTTGCTCTCAACACAATCCTCACTAGCTCCCTTTAGTCCTTAGCATTCACCGAGAGAGTTTGAGAATTTGGGTGCTTGGCTAGCAAGATAAGACCATAACCCTATGGTGCCAACCCTCAATCAGGACATACCGACCTAGCAGTGTCCGTCTATTGGCGAAGATAGGGCCAATTGTGTGGCTAGAGGGTGTCATGTGATTGACAAAACGAGCCCTCCGACCGTTAACCTCAGTTTTAAAAACCGGAGCAGTTACTTCTTTATTCAAGTATCTCCTCATTTGTCCTCACGAGGTTGAGTTGACTCCATCCTATACCCACTGTAAGAGCCGGGGACCAAACCTGAGACCTCTGGATTTGTAGCAAGGAACTGTTGACCACTAGACCACAGAGGTGGTAAAGATAAGCCTATTTATTATAATAAATGATGTAAGTGTTGCCTTGGTCGACCTCGATGGTCGTGGGGTAAAGTGGTCGCCTCAAGACCCTATGTCCATGGGTTCGAACCCAAACGGGTTGGACGAATTCTTCCTGAGTGATAATAATCCGTGGCATGGCTTCTTTTGGAGGAGAAGTAAAGTCGTCGATCCCATGTCGATTGTGGCGTGTAAATAACCCTGGATTGTATGTGAAAATACCTTTCCCGCCAAAATTGGAAGGCCCTTTCCCTCTCGTTCATAGAAATTCTCGTGAAATGCTCTTTAAATACCTTAAATAAATGAATAAATGTTAGGTACTGCTTTGAATTAAGCTGGAGTCCACTGTATTATCTGTAACGGACGACTGTACAAACCTCATACACTTTTTTTGATGTCATTTTGAAAGAAATGTGTGGTTTCTGTCTCAGGATAACTTGCTGTTGTATAACCATGCTAAGCTGATGGCTGAAGACAACCGCAGCTCTGGTAAAGAGTACCTGGTGAGCATAATGTTCAGCCACTACGATCAGAACAACAATGGCGCTCTGGAGAAGGACGAGCTAGAGCAGGTAAGATATAGACACTAGACAGTAATAGACTACATCACTTTGAACAGCTCATTACCTTGCTTCAAGTGAGAGACCGGCAACTAACGTGGACTTTCAAACACAAAGTCAATTTAGAACAGGACTTAAACCTTGCCAAGCTTGTCATCAAATATTTAAGGACGTTGCCTACCTGTGACGTCACGGCAGGTGAAGATAGTATTTCCAGGCAAGAATGCATTGAGTGAGAATAAAGTACAACTAAAGGAATTACGCGTAAATGTAGTTGCAGTTATTAGATTATAGGTCAGATAAAGCTCATAGCATTAGCCTACACCCTTCAATGGAGTACAAGACACAACCTCAGACTGAATGTTCATTAATGAGCTCCAGGTCATGCAATAGACATTGATTTGTCTAAAGAACAGAAGACAATATCTATATATTAAATGTCGTTGTAAGATTAGGAATCCATGGCAGACTAGGTGACTGCATCCATCCATCCCCTCGCCTCGCTGTTCACAGGAGGTGTCCATCTAGAATAGCCTCTTTCATGAGTCAGAGACTCTTCCAGAGTAGACAATCCGATAGTCGGGGGAACGGTCATCCTGTGGTAAGCTTAATATTCCCGACTATAGACTGTGGCGCCGCCACCCGTCCTCCGAGGAGGTTTATATAACAGTACCAGAGACTTTTGAACACGTGGCAAACAACCAAGACCGTAAAAACGGCGGAACTCCCAGCGTCCACGATGGGAAACGGTCACTCCATTACAAGGCTCCATTCACCCACCGACCCTGTGTCACTCGGTGCCCAGACCTCATTGGGTATCTAAGGAGGGGGGGGGGGGGCACTGTTCATTAGCCCTTGGCGGGGGGGAGTTGTCTCCTCCAATGTAACGACGAGCGTTATGAAGGAAGTTAGAAGAAACTCAGCCTTAGGGACTGCCGAAGCTTTACCCAACATTTCCCAGCTGGGAGGTTTCCTGACCAGTTATACCCGTACGCACTACCAGCCACTTGGTGTGTGGTTGAAGAGGGTGGTTAACCTTCTCCCACCCCTACATAGATAACCCTATAAGGATTTAGCCACCCAACCCGCTGGTTGGGACATCAAGACGAGGGCCGCCCAACATGGGCGAGTCAGTCTGTACGGGCAGATCTCCTTCCTACACTCACCCATCGGGAGACCATCATCGGCTCTTATGTGACCATCACGAGGGCCGAGACTCGATCTGAAAGCCGTTGAGCGGACAACACTAGACGCTGGCTTACCCGCAGTAAGCTCTTCTGACACTTACTGTAGTGATGTGTGTTTGCAGATAGGCCATCGGGAACACCTCAGCAAGCTTGCCAGAGGATGCAGCCTAGGTCACATGCTGCAATTCGACGATGCAGACAAAGATGGACGACTCAATATTAATGAGTTTTACATGGCGTTTAGTAAGTTATACAGTAAGTCGCTTCACCTGCTTTACAGCTGCTTCTTATTTACATGTAGCTTAGTTGAAGCTAGAGTTAAGCATCTATACGCAGTGCCACAAACCGTGCTGTAACTCTAGTTTTATAATATAGTAGTCATTAACTGTACTATGCACTCCTAGACAATACTCGTAGATCATCAATGCTTGCATTTGCAAGACTATGCTTCTGCATTATGTTATAGGTGTATAATATGTTGTATAAAGTATTAGTTTATTCTTCGATTTCGTTTGAGAACTAAAAAAATCCCCCACCTTCAAAAATTAGATGTTGAAAAGATGCCGGAAGAAATAATAAATCCATAATCATATAAACTAGCAAACCCGTGCACAAATTGCTAATAGGTACTTAGGTTAAAATAGTTTAAAGAAATAATTTACTTAATCAAGACTTTGTTTAAACTTAAGGAAAATAAATATTTTTCTCGAATAAGTAAGACACAAAGAGACATACATATTTACAAAGTGTTTGAGAAAACTTCAGTAAAGACAACATTATTTGTAACAATTTCGCCTGATGGAAAATATTCTGTTCGTCAGCTTCTGGTTCCTTGATAAAGATCTGGACTCCTTTAAAAGAGAGAACGATTGAAAGCCCTTAGACCTATAAGTCCTGGAGATACTCTGGGGGAGTGGGAGGATTAAAATGTGATCCAATCTAGTGATCGGCGCGGGAAAGTTACGGTCCGGACTCAGATTCGGGGATAAATAAAAATATATGTTTTCTCTCGACGAACCCAGGTCCTAACTGCTAGTGACTATTTACCACACGAGGGTTGTCATCTCCTTTTTGTAACAGGACGGTTTACAAAGGCTTTGCTTCAAAAATATTCAAATTTATCATCGTTACAATATATTTATATTAAATTCCTCATTTGTCAATCTAGGCCCATAAAATAGGTCGATATTGAGTCCATTTAATTTTGATTTGTTTCGTTCGAGCCCTTTCCACTGTTTCTGTATTATCTGACATTTCGGTCATCCGACCACCTGTCGTTCTCGTTTGGGCTGGGTGAATGTGACCACTGTATATTTGATTGAACTCTAATGGTTTGCTAATTCAAAATATTATTATTATTATTATTATATTATATTATTATTATTATTATTATTATTAGCACCGCGTCTTACTACCCGTTGGGTTATACGCTTTACGCTAATGTGTAATGGTAGGGTGATTGTGAGATGAAATGAAGGACCTACAGTTTAACGTGGAATCCGAACCACGGTGGAGGCCTGGATTCCCCACATTCACAAGATAAAATTCAAAATAAAAGGTTCGTTTAATAAAGATGTGATTGTTCCGAACAGAGGCAACTAACTGTACACACCTTTCTCTATGATACAGTTATTGTTTTATTAGTGAATATAACGGTGACCTGGTGGTCTAGGGGTAAGGTGTCAGACTTCTGTGCTGGGGGTCCGGGGTTCAATCCTCGGTCCCGGTACAGATGTATCCGATTGCCAAACTCTTCCTTCACCTCTGATAAGACGTGTATTAATCACAACTTGTGAATGTGTGGAATGCCAGGCCTCCACGTGGTTCAGATCCCACGTTAAACTGTAGGTCCTCCATTTCATCTCACAATTACCCTACCATTTTCACATTAGCGTAAGTGCGTATAACTCGATCGGGTAGTAAGACGCGGTGCTAATAATAATAATAATTGGTAAATATTTTAATAGGCCTATTGCTAAACGACACAAAATAATGCATCATCAACAAATTTTACGAAAACCAGCTCAACAAAATGCTCCTAAATAATATAATCATACGCTCATTTATAATGCACAAGTAAAGATAAATAATAGCGGAAAATAGGACACGAACCCTGGATCTTATTTTATAGCGATTCTCATGCCATCCTAGATCCGTTGAGTTTGTTCCTAATTCTGCTTGGAACACTTCAGAAGTACTAATACTGCTCTTAGCCTGTAAAACGCATTGACACGATTCAACAAGTTTACTTTATTGATTAAGTGTGACCACATTAATTGAAAATCATGCAATTATTGTTTCAGGAAACTTTTAACGCGTTAGTTAGAATTAACTAGTGTTAATTTAAATATGGTTAAAAAAAATGACACAAAAATAGATCCCGGAACCTTTGCCGGGTTTTATTCCCATGTACAGGTGATTTTTAAAACCATAATCAAATGACTATCTATGAATGTTGAGTCTAGAGTTGGTGAAATCAATTTTAATAATATAATAATATCAACAAAGTTATGGCTTGGATTTATTGAGGATACTAAGGCACGCAGGCTGATCTGGAGTGGTCATGTGTCACGTATGGCAGATGACAGGCATGGACACAAAGTTTAGTTGGTAAACCTGGGATAGACTACCTCTTGGTAAGCCAAGACGTCACTGAGAGGACAATGTGAACAAAGATTTGAAGGAGGTTGAGTCTCAAGTTAGGAAATGGACGGCGTGTCTCAGAAGAGGGTTGAATGTAGGGCTAATGTTCTAGCGTCCATGAACTTTCGAGCAGGCCTGCTCAGACCAACGCGGGACGTGGGGGTGCACTAACGGGGCGAATAAATTCAGCGTATTTGCTGGCGAACGTAGGACTGCAGCGTCGTCCCGCGTGATTTGCTGCATGCACTGTTTTCCCGCGTCCCGCTAGTCGTTTAGCCGGTTTGTTGCAAATGGTGGTGCTGTATCATCATATCACTTGAAGCCAATCCCCCCTCCTTGATCCACCCTTGCCTCCGCCCCCATACACCCCGACTCGACCTGGATAACAACCCCAATCTGCAATATTAAGTGTCGTGATGATGACAATGAACCCCCAGGTGTGTCGGTGGTGTCCCTGGACAAAGCTCTAGAAGTGAACCACTTGTCGGCGCGAGTAGGAGACAACGTGGAGATCAAGTGCGACGTGACGGGGACGCCCCCGCCGCCCATTGTGTGGCGTCGCAATGAGGCAGACCTGTCGTCCCTGGATGAAGAAGAGGTCCGGGTGTTCGTCGATGGCTCTCTCTACCTGACAAGGATCCAGCTGCTCCACGCCGGGAACTACACGTGCCACGCGCAGCGGAACAAGGACGTGGTGCAAACCCACGTGCTCACCGTGCACAGTCAGTATTCCACTAGCTCACTGTGCACAGTCAGTATTACATTAGCTCACCGTGCACAGTCAGTATTCCACTAGCTCACCGTGCACAGTCAGTATTACATTAGCTCACCGTGCACAGTCAGTATTCCACTAGCTCACCGTGCACAGTCGCTATTCCACTAGCTCACCGTGCACAGTCGGTATTCCACTAGCTCACCGTGCACAGTCGGTATTCCACTAGCTCACCGTGCACAGTCGGTATTTCACTAGCTCACCGTGCACAGTCAGTATTCCACTAGATCACTGTGCACAGTCAGTGTTCCACTAGTTCACCGTGCACCGTCAGTATTCCACTAGCTCACCGTGCACAGTCAGTATTCCACTAGCTCACCGTGCACAGTCAGTATTCCACTAGATCACTGTGCACAGTCAGTTGTTCCACTAGTTCACCGTGCACGTCAGTATTCCACTAGCTCACCGTGCACAGTCAGTATTCCACTAGTTCACCGTGCACAGTCAGTATTCCACTAGCTCACCGTGCACAGTCAGTATTCCACTAGCTCACCGTGCACAGTCGTATTCCACTAGCTCACCGTGCACAGTCAGTATTCCACTAGCTCACCGTGCACAGTCAGTATTCCACTAGCTCACCGTGCACAGTCGGTATTCCACTACCTCACCGTGCACAGTCGGTATTCCACTAGCTCACCGTGCACAGTCAGTATTCCACTAGCTCACCGTGCACAGTCAGTATTTCACTAGCTCACCGTGCACAGTTAGTATTCCACTAGATCACTGTGCACAGTCAGTGTTCCACTAGTTCACCGTGCACCGTCAGTATTCCACTAGCTCACCGTGCACAGTCAGTATTCCACTAGCTCACCGTGCACAGTCATTATTATTATTCACAATTTCTTTTTGCTACTTAAGCCACTAGAAGGCTACCAATACCAGTACTTTTTGTATATGAATAATTTGACACCTTAAAAGGGAAATTGGCCATGCTTGAAACGGGTAAATTTCTGTCCGTTCCATGAACTGGCTTCTTTGCTTGGACTGGCTAGTTCATGAACTAGTCGAGTTTATGCTTATTACATAAACTGGACAAGCGAAGAACAGGTTTAGTCCAAACATTTAATAGTTTTAGAATGGAAGATTAGGCTTAGTAAGGTTGTGTTTGTTTATAAATCTTAACATAGAGCATATTATTTCTGTTTTGTACTTGCCTGATTGGAGGGCCTACTGAGGCAAAATATTGTGTGTTTTGAGACTTTTAGCGCCAAGCCTATGGTTCGACTTTGGGCTGAGCAACTAAGCTGGATATTATTCCATAAAGTGTAACTACTTAAACATCAATTTGTGGTCGTATTCAATGTTTTCAGCAATTCCAGAGGTGAAAGTGACCCCGAGGATCCAGTCACGGCGGCCTGGAGAAGAATCTTCCATGTTTTGTCACGTCATCGGAGAACCATTTCCAAAGGTGACCAAATATTTTGTTTGGTATACAGATCACCTCTGTCACTGGACGGTCATCTCTCAGAGATCCTGGTTCAATTCCTGGCAATTCCAAAAATAGTTGTTAATTTGTGTATGTACTCTACAGTACTATGAATCATTCTTGACACTCAGGAAAAGTTTTATTGCACAATTGTTTGTAATACGTATTTCATTATAATCTAATAAATCAAGTTACTGTGACAAGTGACAAGGAAATTAGTTTTTCTGAAATTGATGAATAGGTCTGGGAGTAGTTAAAATCAAGAATGATAGAAGAAGAAGAAGAAGTTAGGGACAGACCTAGAGAGGTCTCAAAACAAGGAGACTACGTTTGGGTTGAATTTTGTACCAAAAAAATCAAAATACATTATATTGGAAAAGTGATATATGAGAGTATTTTTAAAGAAGATGATGAAGTTGTAGTTACATTTCTTAGAACATGTCATGAGTTTTGTTGTGTAGCTGGATGAAAAAGCCTCATTCCAGTTGTCAATTTGAGTGAAATAATTGAAATACTTCCAGAGCCCATTGAGCAACTATTTAATTTAATGAGATTTAACTTAAAATGAAAAGTACTCCATTAGGCTGCTTCATTACAAAATAAGTGCTATGCAGTATAACATTTATTTTTTATTTTGTTGTTACAATTATTGTATTTCATCAACGGTTTTATTTATTTGTTAATCTGTACAGTTAAATTTTAGCTAAACTGCATTTTTTCTAAGTAATTTATATCCAAACAATAACTTATAGTGAAACTTTTTAGTTTTTAATTTTACATGTTTCTTTTTACTAAAATTGTAAGTTTTTTTACCTAATAATTTTTTTATACTAAAATGCTTGAAAAATTATTTTCTCGTTGACCATAAATACCCCACCTAATACCAATACCATCAAATACCAATTCTCTTTCATTTCATAATATTTTTATAATGATTTTTCCTATTTATAAGTTTAGTCACAGCCATTAATCCGTTGTTTCCCAGTTCCTTCTGAAGGTCAGACGGTATGTCATCATCTCCAGCAGCTTTCCTTCTTCTCATGTCCTTTATGGCTCTCTCCACTTCCCTCTTTAAAATGTTTGGTCCTTGTTCGTATTCCTCTACTTCATCTTCTGCTTCAATCTCCAGGTCCCTTGGTCAATTTTCCTTGTCATATAGTTCTTATATATATCTCTTTCCCAAATGGTAAGAACCTCTTTACGATCCATCACCATCTGACCTTTGGGGTTCTCTATTCCTATTGTTCACACATCTTTGTTTTCATTTCATCCCAGCTCCTTTGCTTTCTGGAACATGAGGTTATACCTTCCTTTTCTTTGCAGTTCGATAATCTCATTGCCAATCTTCTTTATATAGTCTTTCCTTGTTTTGTCTGTTTTCTACTTAACTCGTTGTTTATCCTAATATATTATTCTTTGTTGAAGTTTTTTCAATTTCCTTCTTTCTTCCATTACTATTAATTGTACAGGTCGAGTGGCTGAAGAATGACGAGCCGTTGAAGCTGGACCTGCCTCACAAGTACGAACTGGTTGGGAACGGCACAGAGCTGCAGCTTCACAGCATCGGTTACGCTGACACTGGGGCCTACATGTGCCAGGCGGTCAACATCGGGGGGATGACTAGGGACATATCTTCTCTGGTAGTGCAGGAGGAACCCACTCCAAGTGAGTTTCTGTCACTGTGTTGTACCACATCACTAGGCTTTATTTATTTAACTAAGGCGGCATGGTTGGAAATATCTGGCGGTAGGTTCACTCTTTTACCCAAACATATATAAACAATGGTGTTGTCGTTTTGTATGTAAGGTTTTTGATTATTTAACCATGTACTTAGAATGTGTATGTGAATTTCTCAATAGTTTTAATAATAATATTATTCATGCATAATGTACCACCTTTTATTTTCTACTTATCAATTTAAAAATTCCACGAGTTTCAGTATATTTAATTTTGAAACCCTTTCTTTTCGGATGTAAATAATCCATCGGCGACAAATATTCTCTAGGAAGGCGCGAAGTATTTTCGGTGCTAATACTCGACCATAACAATTTACATTCTCCCAAAGTGATTGAATTCGTCGGTTGCACTCAATATACATGGTGTCCGATTCCTCTGAAGTAGAATGATGTAGGGGAGTGGTCAACAAATGGGAGACCGCAGATACAGTTTTGAGGACCTTGATGAGATACCGATAAACAGAAGAAATGATGTTATTTCGATGATGTGCAGGTAGTAGAGATGGAAAGCCAGCAATAATAAATAAGTAAAATAACTAAAAACAAAGCAAATAACATTTTTGAATTAGTATAGTCCTAGAGGCTTGAACTTGAGTCACTGTTAAAGTTTTGCCGGCCCGCAGAAGTATTTCAAGTTTTTAAAAACATACCCCTATATAGGGGTTGTATGCCCTATAAATAAGCCAGATGAGACTGAATGATTCGGTTCCCGCTAACCTAGCGTGATCATAGAATGTTCTTTGTATCTTCGTGTCTGCTTTCAAAGGCAATACTGTCCAATAAGTGATTTGGCTCACCTTTTAAGTATAAGTGTAATAAAACTTGCTTATCTATGCGTGCTATTGATGGGTTCTTGTCAATGGATGACTCGAATTCCTTCTAGAAGCGTGACCACATTTTTAACTCTCTCGAAAATGGCTTTAGTCTTATGGTGGGAAGTATTTCTGTTTGGCAATTTCAATAAGATTTACACTGTTCCACATGGCCTCGTAGTCTTCGCTCGTGAATAATGTCGTCTAAACTAATTAATTAGACGTTTCAAGGTATCCCGAAGCCGATCTCAGTAGTGCTCGTAGTCATCAATGGATGTGGCGTCCGTAAATACATTTATTGTATTCGTAAAAC